>JAJIBD010016489.1:0-14048 GCA_021461705.1 Cryptotis parvus | reverse complement strand
TACCAGACTTTACAAACTCCATCGAGGTGTGGCATCTGCTCAGTTACAGAGACATGATAGGTATCAGCCGGGGATCTTAATATTGCCAAAACCAAGTTTGATTATTGTTGTAGGACTCCTCTAAGAGCCTCTGCATCTGCCCTGGATTGCCTCCTGCTGGTCACTTCGTAGATAGGGGGGTAGTCTAAATGTGGCAGTTTATCTGACCATGTATTCTGTACTGGCTGGTATAAATATTCTCTCATGCTACCACAATCATCGTGGTACTAACTAGATCTTACCTGCATATTTGCCTGGCCACATTGGATCTCTAAGTAATTAGAACAGAGAGAAATGCTGTTTGCCTCCAAGCAAGCAAGCATGGCTCCCTGATAACTCAAAGGCAACTAAAATACAAAACTACCATGAAGTAGATGAGACTCTTGTGAAGGCTTGAAGAAATATTTAACTGGCATTAGTATAGTCTTTGGTACAGAGACATGACATCTCAGAAACCCCCTTCTTTACCCTGTAAAGCATTTCCAGGCAGATCTTGGCTCAAAAATTAGCATATAATAGAGCCTAGGTGAGGTGCTGGGAGAAATTACCTGAGGGCATTTGACCCTTCCTGCTTCCCATAATAGTGGGAGGTCTGAGTTGCAGGGGTATAAAACAAGCCTGCTTCTTCTCTCTCTCTCTCTCTCTTCTCTCTCTCTCTCTCTCTCTCTCTCTCTCTCTCTCTCTCTCTGGGCTCTCTTTTTGGGCTCTCTTTTTGAGGCTTGCACTCTTCTTGGGAGTCTTGTCTTTGTCTCCCTCCTTACAGGGCCTTAACACGTGGTGGCCACCATCTTGGCCTACACGTGGCTGGGGTCTAGCCGGGAATCCTAAGTACAGGGTTTTTCCTATTGCTTATTTGTATGCTTGACCCTGTGATAAGTAAAGCATTTTAAAACTGCATCGGATTCCTGAGTCTTCATCCATTCCCCTCTGGCTTCAGAGGTAGAAGGGAACTCACTTCCCAGCACTGTCGGGAACCCTGGTGGCGTTCCCCCGACAGATTATCTTCCTGTAGTTCCTGATAGCATATTAGGGGATCTTCCAGACTTAAACTAGAAGACAACAGAGTAGAATCCCAGAGTATGCCCATCATATCCTCCATAGAGTGACAATGATATGAGAAAAAATGTAAATTCTCAACTTTTTTTCTTTCAATTACAGATTTCACCTTCTCATATGACAGAAATACCAGTCAGTATTCTACCCTGATTTCAAAGCAAAGAATCATCTTTTTTTAAAATTTCCTTAAACAAAATGTCAAATACAACCTGCACCTTTTTCTCTGTCATATATGATGCCAGAGGCTGTGCTTTTTATATGTTGGCAATGTCAATTTTACTTTCATGAAAATGCTCATGGCTTTCTTTTTTTTTTTGCCTTTCTTTTGCCTTTCTTTTGCCTCTTTTTCCACATTCATTTTCCACATTCCAAAACAGTCAAAGATTAGTTCTGTGTGTGTCCACAGCATATGAGATTTTACTGAAATAAATTTAGAGGAATGTGAGGGAAGTGGATTTATGTATTCAAAAGAGAACATGAATTTTTCAAGAGGGTAAAACTTCTTTTAATAAAGTATTTTAAAAAGCTAACTTGCAACACACCAAACTCTGTAAAACTTCTGAAACATTAAGCCAATTACTTTTGTAACAGTATGTTGGAAATACCTTGTCTCAGATTGGTAGGAGGTAAAACTGTGAAAGTTCAATAGCTTTCTTATTTATCTTGTAAAGCAGTGCGTATTGAGAACTCAACATTAACTTTGTTTTAACCTCAAGTCATTCTCCTCCTCTACATATGAACTCTGAACTCTTATGAAAACAAGCACCCATATGACTCAACACTCAAGTAGTGGCTATGTTCCAGTGATCAAGAAGATAAAAAATACATGACAGAAAAATATAGGGAAAAAAAAGCAAGAGGAAGTACAATATGGAAATACCTCACAATCCTTAATAAGAGAAAAATTGGTATTTTTCCATGAAGAATGTAAAGAAGCAACATTTCTTGTGGAGATTTGGTAAAAATCAAAGCGAGTCTTAGAAGTTTTCTATGGAACTGCCATCATTAAGGTTTAATCATCCTACTCAGCATATCAATTGTGACTGCCATTTAAGGTTTTACAATGAATTTGGGATGCAAGTAAACAACAACTTACTATGTGTCTTCCAGTTTAGTTGAAGACAAAACAGATTAAATAATCATTAAGCATCTTTAAAAAATAACAGCTTGGATAGATAAAAGACCTACTACCATTATATTAAGTTGTCAAGAATAAAAATTCATTGGTAATGTAACTTAGTCATTCAGAGTAATGTACAGATGAATCTTATGTATTAATTTAGTTCTATATTATACAAATACTGTAAAGTAATAACCATCAGTAATCATAATTTACAGACTAATCTTTTTTGAAATTTACTTTTCTTTTCTCAGAGCTCCCATGGTCATCTTGAATACAGTTAATTCGTTGGTTTTAAAGTATTTCCTACTATTAAAATGGAATTTTTCCTATTAACTAGGCAAATGGCAAAATGAATGGGAAACACTAAACAAGCTTTTCAGAAAAATATTTATTACTGCCAAATGGCAATTTAATTTAAGTTTTGATTCTTAATAACAGGAAGAACACACAAGATTAAAAAACAAGGTCTAGAGTGAGAGAGCTTGATAAGTGCTTGCTCTGAATGCAGGGAAAACAGTAGTGATCTCAGGCAGTACATGGTCTCCTGACCACTGCTGGGAGCAATTCTCAAGCACACAGCTAAGAAGATCTCCCAGTAATGCTAGGTGTGCCCCAAACTGAAAAACTAAATATTTGTTTAAGCAGCTCCACTAGCTTCCTTGGTTTATCAGTATCCAATGAAATTATCTTTCAGATGCAGATATTTAATTCCTTTTCTACCTATGTTTTTACCTGATTTCTTTACTGTCCACCAGTTTTCTCCCCCAATTTTTTTTGCTTTTTTTGGGGGGGTCACATCGGGCAATGCTCCGGGGTTTCTCCTGGCTCTGCACTCAGGAATTACTTCCTGGCGGTGCTCAGGGGACCATATGGGATGCCGGGATTGAACCCGGGCTGGCACAGGCCTGCGCGTGCAAGGCAAACGCCCTACCGCTGGACTATCGCTCCAGCCCCTTATTACCAAATTTTATCTTATTAAAGCACCATGAGGTACAAAGTTATACATCGCTGGGTTTCTAGTATACAATGTTCCTCCAGTGATCCTGTCACTAGTGTCAACTTCCCTTTACCAGTGTTCCAAAGTTCCCTCTCCTGCTCATGTCCAGCGTGCCATATTTACAGGCACCTCTTCAGACTGGTTATTAAAGTTTGGCTCTCATGATTTCAGTGCTTCTTACTTTATGGTTTGGATATTTAGCTCATCATCCAAATGGTATTTGAATTTCATTCCTTAACACCACCAATGTATCTGTATCCCCTTGAACGTCCACCAAATTTTTCAAAGATATTGATTTTGTTTTGATTATGTGAGTATATTAAATTAAATTTTTGTTTGTTGGGGAAGGGAAATTGAACCACACCTGGTGGTACTCAAGGGCTATCCCTGCTTTTTTTTGCTTAGGAGCGCCCCCTGGGAGTTCCAGGCTGTGAGGGGACAATGTGGTGCTATGAATCTAAATAGGGTTGGCTACATGCAAGGCAGAGAGCTTAGTCCTCTATTATCACTTCAGCCCTAAATTGAGATTTATGTAGAAATTGTTCTGAATGCATATGAAATATCTACGATATGATTCTCACTCTGAGATGATTGTAATTGACTCAGAATGCTAAAGAATGTAAAATATAATTGGTACTTGATTATGAAAGGTGTATTTTATTAAATATAAAAGTAATCATTTTACATTTGACTAAATATAATTAATAATTTGTTTTCTCATGGGATTACTTTAATAATTTTCTTCATAAGGTATTTCCATTTGTGATTTAATACCTGCGTATTCCCAATTCTATAGTTAGTTACATGACTTGAATAAATGACTCTGAATACATTCAAGGGAAAAGTGTATTTAACATTTTATGACAATTAATATACATTAATAAATTGGTTTATTTCATGCTGTATAATTAACGTCAAGACAAATACTGTAGGCCTACCTTATAGTTTAAAACATATCTTTACTAAAGAGGAAGAAGGATAGTAGAGTGATTAGAGTATTTTTTGTACTTCTCTAACTCCAGGTTTGTTCGGAAACTCCCTATGGTCCCTGGAGCATGGCCAGGAGTGATCCCTGAGTGTATGGCCAGGAGTATGCTCTGAGCATAGCCGGGTGTACCCAAAATTTAAAAAAAACTAAATTTCTACTTAACATCAAACTATATGGATAAAATGAATATAATATAGCAAAATTAAGCTTGCTATTGTCATAATATATTAGTTCTATCCATATAGTTTGATGTTAAGTAGAGATTTATTTATTGAGTTTAGTTTTTACTTTTTATATCTTTCTCAATTTTTACTTTCTATGTTCCCCAAATTTTTCTTTATATATATGTACTTATATCCATATATGTTTATATATATATATGTGTATGATATGCTCATAAAACAAGTGGGTTAAAACCACATTGAGGAAAGAAACCCTTAAACACAACTATCCTATCTCTCCCATATCAGACATCAGCAATGTCAGTACCACATAGCTTATAAGAAATACAAATTCTCACTTTCCATTCTATGACTAGTCAATCAGAAATTCTGAGGTTGAGGTGCACTTATGTGTATTTTAACAAGTCTGCCAGGGAATTGGTAAACACATTTAAGTTTAAGAACCACTGAGGTAGAGAAATAAGATTGATATCCATCCCAAATGTTTCTAATGACCTATATCGGATAGTAGTCATATCAAGTCATGAATCTAACTTTAAATAAAATAAAATTCTTAAAACATAATCCATCACTTGTCTTCCATTTTTCATCGATTTGCTTAAACGGATGCCAGTAACTTCCTATTCATTGGGAATGAGGTCCATTATTGTTACTGTTTTTGGCATATCAAATATACCATGGGTAGCTTGCCCAGCTGTGCTCTGGATAATCTTTATATTGTAAAATAAAGTAGAAGCAGTCCAAAATTTATCTGAAAATTGAAAGCTGGCATAATGAAACTTTCTCTAAAGGGAAACTTTACTGAAAGGTTTTCCTAAAGGTTTAATGGTACAAACTGTGACCAAGGAACAAAGTCATTCAAAGAAGTAAATGCATATAATTATCTAATTTTACTGCAGTATTAATAGTATTAGCTTAAGTTTTGAAAGAAGTAACCATGAGGTTCAATAAGGAAATGGGAAGATTAAGTAAGAAAGGTAACAAAAAGACAAAAACAGAAAGTTACCCCCTTTTTTCTCTTTTTGGCAAAGCCGATATCTACAATGCAAAAAAAAAAAATCCTTTACCTTAAGATTGCTTACATGTATAAGATCTTAAATTTCATCAAGTCCCCTCTGGCATTGGTCTTTAGTTTTTCCTCAAATTTCCTACATCATAGTAATCAGGTGTAATTTCTTTGTACATTCTGTTTCTAAGCTCTGAAACTGGTAGAAACAACAACAACAAAAGCCTTCTGGGTTCAAACAGAAAATATGAGATAATATAATAAGAAGCAGTGTTATATATTGCTCCAATTTTATAGGGAGTATTGGGGCTCTAAAGAATTAGAGGTACATACTATAAGGAATCCCCTGCTCCTTTTATGACACTACACATCAAAACACACCCTTGGACTTAGTTTTCCCTATTATCTGCCAGGCTGAGACCTCTACACCTATAAACAGTAACCTCTCACCACTCCTACCCAAAATTCAAATTTTGGCAATGTAGGTGATATTACGAACATGTTACAAAGAATGCAACTAAAGTTAAATACATACAAATATCCTTTAAAAGTATAAATCATTAAAATCTTGTTAGTGATATGTACACATGATCTTTTGCACAGAATTATCACAGAAAAAGTACATAATCAAAAGAATTTTCAGCAGTTACCACACAACAAACAACCCAGGAAGGTTCTGTGATGATTACAAAACAAGATCAAAATTGGGTAAAAACCAAAAATTCAAGCTTCTCAAAATAGGCTGAAGAATTCCTAGTAAACACTCAGTAAATGTCATATATCCCCCAATCAAAATAAACCGTAGTCTAATTTAGAGGGTTCCAGCTATTTGTATTTTTAAAAATCTTCATTATACAAGACATAAAATTATTGCATGGAATTTCAGTTTCTCTGAACTCCATTCCTCCACCAATTTTAATTCTTGCTAGAATTTTCTTCATATTTCTCTGCTTAGAATATCTAACTATAGACATCCAGTGACTTTCCCACTAGATCAAACCTACATGTGCTTTTGCTCCATGATTAAAATTCAGTTCCTCTTTAATCTTCAGCAAACTCATACCATGAATATAATCCTTGTTACTATTTGCTTTGATTTAGACTGTCTTTAAATTAAATACATTCATGTCAAATTACTGTATTTTCAATATATTCAAATCACAAAATAATGTCTTCGTTTGGTCCATTTTTTTCTCATTTTTATGATGCACTGACAAGTGAAAAACGATTCTTCAGGATACAATATAACTCTTCTAACATAAACGATATTAATCTGGAATTGAGACCTCATACTCAGAGGACTCCAAATTATGCTAAAAGGACAGTGGGAGAGAGCAGTGTGGATGGAAGACAGGACAGATGGTACATTTTCCAATAAAAAAACTGCTATCAATTAGACCAATCATCATATGCTATGACAGAAAAGATCCCAAAGGTGCACATAAGTATTCTTTCCAGCCAGCTTTGTTAGAGAAAAACCCAGTCCATATATCATTTTGAGGTATGTAACTATATGATATGTCAGTGGGCAAGCTTGGAGTTGCAGTCATCTATCAGAGTGAAATTATGCCCATTCTCAAAATAGCAAGTCAGTTGCATGGGCTCAGATAGGTCAGGCTTCATTGGGGAACAGAGCGAAAGGGTGATTCAGTTACCTGAATCACAGACAGAGTCACAGCTATTAGATCTATATCCATGTAAGCTGATGACCTTCACTGGTTTTAAGGGTTAGAGAAACTAGATCTCACAGTCTAAAAAATTCAATACAGTCTAGAAAAGTTAAATTGTTACCATCTTTATCATTATTGGCACCTAAGGATAAACATGTAACAAAATTTTCGATGAAATGTGAGCAGAACTTGACTAGAGGACATCTGGAATAACACAACTAGGGGGCTCTCTTTTCTTTTTATCCAGTCTCAAGTTCTGTCTCGAACACTAGGGTCAACTTATGATAAATGCCAACAGAATGACGGATACCAGACCGATACCACTGGTGCCAATTCATGGCTAGAAGCAGCTTATCCCCTTGATACTTTATTACATAGCATTTAAGGACACAACTGGATGATTATTCTTTTAGTTTCAATGGACTGCACCACTGCTGATAAATATAGTTCAGCATGAGTATTCTAAGCTTACATTTCTCTTACCATTGCTATGTCCATTGTCATACTGGTAAGGATTTGCCAGCTAACTGCCTCAAAAGAGAAAGCTCTGACTAGTAGTATCTGGTCATTTCTGTGGCACGGAAATTTCAAAAGATGGAGTGGGAAAGAGGAGGAGAAAGATGAAGTAGAAGGAAGAGGAGGACCAGGGAGGAGAGGAGATTAACCACAAACCAGCTACAGTATACCACTGACTAGTTCCCTAATGAACTATGTTTTCACAAATCTATTATAGCTCATAAATGTTCCTTAGATTTCATTATAAGAGAGAACAGAGTTTCTACATAATTACTGAATGTCAAGAAAAATTGATTAAATTTATTAAATTGGAAGAAACTCTCAACTTTATACAAAATTTAGAAGCAGAAACATAGAAGTTACTGGTCTCAGGTAATTCGATTTTTTTAATTTCCAATTTTTATCCTCAGAGAAAATGAAGAGAATCAAATTTTGTATCACATAAATAAAACTTTAAGACACAGATGTGAAAACAACATTAATGCAATGTTTAATAGCTTGCATTCATGGAAATATGTTTTAACTCCCATCAACTTCTATAGAACTCAAACTGTGATCCAGAATGAGAATGAAAGTGTCTCCCACTAACTACTCCTTGACTCTATAATTTTTCAACAGGGTTTTTAATCATACCCAGTTATTTAAAACAGAATAACACCTATTACATTGTATAACATACATTAGTGGTTGTCATCTATACTGTTCCCTACAATTTCCTTAGTAAGATCTGATAATAATCTTTATGTACTAAAAGGAAATTTTTAAAACTCAAGTTGTTTTTTTTCCAAAATCAGGTCTATGAATCCATGCACAATTGCTTCACGCCTTCCAGATGATATGAACATAGTATTTGCCTGAGATCAGAAAGTACAGACTTCATCAAAAAGTAAGTCATATATTAAATGGTCTGGTAGGAAAATATTTCCAATTGAAGTAATTGGTAGTTTTGAAACAATAGTTATTTAACATGTCTGATTTTTTACATGTTCTTTTAAAATCTCCAACATCTGTATTTCCTTGTATTGTTGGCTTTGCTTTTTTGTGGGAGAATATAAATGTGGTCCAAATTTCTGTAAGGGTATAATTTAAGGTCATGAGTTCAAGCTGAAAATGTAATTTCAATTACACTGCATTATTATTTTTAATTCAGATAACAAAAAATACTAAAGAAACATATTTATCTAAGTGTTTACATATTTTATTTTTTTATTTTTTTTTGCTTTTATGGGTCACACTCGGCGATGCTCAGGGGTTACTCCTGGCTCTTCGCTCAGGAATTACTCCTGGCAGTGCTCGGGGGACCATATGGGATGCTGGGGATCGAACCCGGGCCAGCATAGCGCGCGGCAAAGGCAAACGCCCTACCCGCTGGACTATCGCTCTGACCTCTAAGTGTTTACATATTTTATAATAGACTCTTATGTCACTATGGTATGGAAAAATCAAATACATCAGGTTTTTGATATAATTTTTCACAGTTGGAAGTTTAGATGAGAATATCAAGTATATAATTGCAAAATTAGTTACCATAAACAGTTGATTCGGGCAGATTCTAAACCAGAACAAGAAAAACTGTTCATTCCTTTTTACATAAATTTTTTTCTCAATTTTATTGTGAAGAAAATAGAAGAATTTTAGTGATCAAAAGTGTTAAAAATCTATTATGACAGTAATCCATAGGCACATTTACTCAATTATTGATGCATTATTCTCTGCCAGTAAAATATCTAGTGATAAAGATGCCAAATTGATTTTTTAAAAAACACTCTCAATGGCGTAATAGTATAGTGGGTAGGGCGTCTTGCTCTTAGTCACCTAACCATGTTGGATCCCCGAACCATTTAGGGTCCCCCCTGACCATGCCATTAGCGATTCTGTAATAAGGTCATAAAAGAAATTAGAATTAGTAAATTGACATCTGGTTTAAACAGATATGCAGAACTGAGCTGTATATGTTATAGAAAACTCTTTTACAGGAAGCCATATCCAGTCGATAGACAAAGTGCCTTTGCTTGCAATAGCAAATAAGAAAACAACTGTTAAATCCTGTATGAAAATGATTTCATGTGTTAAGAATTACTTTGTAATTCTTAGTATTTGTCTGAAAGAGTATAAGTTCTGGTTTAGGTTAGTTCTTCATTTTGATACAAGAAAACTTCTGTGGGTGGTACTCACATTAGGATTATTAAGGTCACATGTGTAAACCAAACACATTAAGCAGTATTTATTGTCCTATGCAGAAAATAGAGTCTGCTGCTGTGGAAGGGAATCAAGATGCTCAAAGTTCTGCACTGTGACTTTTTATCAGATAATGAAACAAGACCCTTCTACAAAATCAACGCTATAAGTCACAACCTCATATTATAAATGTGTACAATAATCATCTTTGTGTCCTCAATTTTTAAAAGAAAATTCTGCTTATTGCAGTGCAAGAAACATCCTCCAATAGTGCCACTAAAAATATAATTAAACGTCTTATGTAAAAGTTTATTTTTATATCCTTTGAGGCAGTGTAATAACACTAAAATTTCCCTTGCCACTTAACTGGGTCCAGAAACAAACTAATATGTAAGAGGAGTGGGGAAGAGAAATAGGTATTGCCAGTGTAACAAGTTCTTAGATTTACTTTTTTTTTGCTTGTTTTTTAACTTCACTGTTAGGCCTACCACACTCTTTTGCCATGCATAGTAATTGGGCACAAAAAAAAAAAGGAATAGCAGCCACCACTTACACTTTAGAATTTGAAAACAGAAATCACAACCTAGAAAAAACTTTAGATAGACACTGGTTCCATCAAGAAACAGAAACTAAAATACAGAAGAATATTTTTGTTTTACTTTACGCCTCTGAAACGCTGAAGGAAAGGTGCCTATCAAAAAGATTAAAAGATCTTGAAAATTAAGTACCTGTTGGAGTTTTAACTCACCCTACTTGACCTTCATAGAAGACTGATAAAAACTAAATTACACAAATGGACAAAACAAAAACAAGTCATTTTAGTTTCTTAAATCCACTTAGCCCAGAGTTATATAATGGCAGATGGAATATTCTTTAGAAATAGAGCTAAACTACCAAAAGACAGGAACTCCCATGAACCTCATTTTGAGAATGTATTTGTAGAACAAGGACTAATAGAACTATTTTGTAAATGTAATGCTTCAACACATTTGTCCAAAATAATATTCATGGAGAATATAAATATGTTAAAAAGTATTATTTTCCTCCTGTTCCTCCATTTCCTCTGCTTCCTCCTGTTCCTGGAGGAAGCAGGTGTACTTGGGCTCTACTAGCATGAGACAGGACATATGGAGACGTTACTGGTGCCCGCTCCAGCAAATTGATGATGAACGGGAAGACAGTGATACAGTGATATTTATATCCTATTCATGTTTCAGATACCTAGAGCTACTAAGTTACTATCTAATAAATGTATGAAAGTCATTTTCAAGCAATATATGAAGGTACCTAATATATTTTTCCCAATTTATTATTCTTAGGGAATCTACTTGAAGATAATTCCATGACCTAAGTGCTGAACAGGTGCTCATTATGGGAGTTTCATAAAGCCTAAGAAACAAGTTACCAGGACGACAGGAAAAGCGCCGTTTTAAAATTTTAAGTATTTTTCCCAGATATCTTCAGAGGCACTCCCTGATTCCTGTTCGCTCTCCCACGCCATTACCAGCTAATGCTACTTGTGAAGAGAAATTCTGCTGTAGCATCTTCCGAACTTTGTGTTGGTTGGTACTTTGCCCCACCTTTGGGTTTCTTACTCATTTTTGTTTTCCATAGTGATATTTCCTCTAACCTCACTCCAAAATAACAACTTGGTCAGTGACTTTATCATCTGTTTTCTGCAGCATCCAGCAACTGTATAATGAAAAAACCTGGATCTTCCTGTAATTTTGGTGACCGCAATTTCCAAGGGCAGGAGGAAAGGATTCAGGGAGCTGAAACTTCATCCTTTGGGAAAGCTCAACAGCTGCTTGCATTTGCAGCTTTAAAGACCTGCCCTGGTTTACAAGCTGTTTGCATATGTCGGCCCTGACTCCAAACATCAGAAGATTCATTACAAGTGAAATTTACACTTGGAGGGCGGGAAAGAGCGCGCGGAGGAAGCGCTTGCAAAAAACCTTAGACTTTCCTGCCTGCTGCTATACGGGTTTTTGGCTCTTATAGTACTGCGCCTGGCATACCAACCTTCCTGTCACTCCTCTGAGACGTCTCCTCAAGCACAGCTAGGCTGGAAGAGGAAAGTTATCAGATTTCTTAACTCTGTTCTTGACCACACCCTTAACAAGGCTGGTCCTTCTCACGCCTCCCTTATCTTCTGCGACTCAGAGGCTACCGCCATCCCTTTATGATTTTAGAACGAGCTACCTTTATAAAGTAAGCCGCTATCCTGAAGCTTCTAGGGGGAAATGGGGGGTGTAGGGAGAGAGGAGAGGGAGAGGAGAGAGAGAGAGAGAGAGAGAGAGAGAGAGAGAGAGAGAGAGAGAGAGAGAGAGAAAGCTCTCCTCGCCCACCCAAATAGCCACTTGGTTCCAAAGGAAAACTCGAGAATTTGCTTTCCGGAATCAAGACCCACACACACACCACCACTAGAGCTGAGTCCGCCGAGGTGCCCCGCGCTCCCAACGCGCGGGGGCGCGGTGACAGTCCCTTGCTGCTTCTGTGCTCAGTGCCACAACTTTCCGACACCCTGTAGCAACTTCCAGAGCAGAGGCTCTGCGGAGAGTAGAGGGGCACGCCGAAGAACAGCCCCAAGCCCTCACACACAAACAACACACACACAGCAGGAGGGCCAAATCCTACCAGCTCGACTCCGGATGACGTCGGTGAATCTGTCCCCAAAGGCAGTATCCTGGGGCTCCTCCGGACCCCTGGGCGCAGCCCCAGCCGCACGCCACATGCCTGGCTGCCCCACGCCCCAAACTTTCAGAGGCAGGTGGGTCGGGCGCTGTAAGCTTTATGCTCTCCAAAGCAGGTGGCTCGCGGGGATCCTGTGAGTCTGAGGGCGGATCTCTCTCTGGCAAGCCCCTCAGTCACCGAGATAGAGATGCGGGAGGAGGGTGGGAGGGGCGGGAAGGGGAGGGAACGGATGGCGAGCTAGGAAGCAAAACGCCAACACCTGGGTCAAAACACCAACACCTTCGTTGGTTGAAAGGGCCCTCTCCAAATGCCCAGCCCTGGAGACCAGAGGTGCTGCTGGAGTCTAAAAGAGAGAGGGGCGAGGCCTGGGAATAAGCTGGGGAGGGACCAGGTGGTCAATAAACCCACAAGCAACTTGGAGACTCACTTTTCCACGCTGCAGAATCAATGCAAACACACACACACACACACACACACACACAGGAGCAATTAAGGATCAGCTTGCCAAAATCAGCACAGGAGGTCATGAATGATTTAGCATTGCCACTTCTAGGATGACTACACTGAGACGGGGAGAAGGGTCCTTCGCTGCCATGTGCAGCCTGCACCCCGCCATCCTCTCCTGACTTGATTGCACCAGCCAGACCTGGAGCGTATAGAAGGAGCGTGATGAGAACTCTGAGAGTTTGCCAAAGCTACCCACCCTTCCTTCAGTGTGTTTATTCACTCCGACTGCCTCCCTCCATCCCTTCCTCCCACCGCTGAGGCTAGAATTAGATTGACTATAAACAGCTCATATGACTATTCTCTAAAATTGTCAAAAGTGACTTCGATTTGCTTAGTACCTTTTACTCCTTTCCCCACTCAACCCCTAAACGTTACAGTTCATCCTAAGCTTCTGGGTTACTTCTTGCTGGAATCACCTAGACCCTAAATCGTGTTTGTACCTACAGGTAAGAAGGAAAATTAACTTTGCAAGAGGAACCTGGCAAGGGACCTAACAAGTGCTACAGATTTTCTTGAATTCTTTTGTATATCTCCCCGAGAAGATTCTTACCCTCTTCTGAAATGCTGATTCTCTTCGTTTGCTAGGCAGTGGAATTATCTGAGGCATTTATACAACACTAATATCTGCTTCCAACCCTGAGATTATCATTACTTCTACGAGACTCTCACCTGAGTATCAGTATTGTTAGAAGTTTCAGGCAGTTTCAAAGGGAATAAGTTTGAAAATCATTGTAATAAAAGGAGTGATAAGCAATTCGGTGTCTTCAACAAGACAATATTTTTGTCTTCCATTTTCATGTTAGTTCCTTAGATGTGAACCATAATTTTGAAAGATTTTACTTAAAATATAAATGCGATGTATACATAAAATATATAAATGAAATTTATGAATATTGGATAAAAATCATGCTTACCTTACTGCTTTCCATGCCAGGTTGACCTTTCATATGGTATTATATAACTTATTTTGGCAATATATAAGTATAAGTAGTTATACTTATAAGTATAAGTAGTATAAGTATAATATATAAGTATAAGTATAAGCAGTTATACTTAGCCCAAGAATTCCCTTAGATGAAACATAAAATTTTC
>JAJIBD010016488.1:0-27333 GCA_021461705.1 Cryptotis parvus | reverse complement strand
CTCTCATTGAGTCAGTGTTTCCTTCCTTAACCAGCTTGAGAATCCTATCTGACCATATGCGATACTTTCTATTGGATTTGCATTTTGTTGAGAAGTAAGCACACATTTCCTTAGTATGCCTGTATCCCAATACTCTATAGTTTATGTACAATCTTGCACAGATGCCTGCTCCCAGTTCTCAGGATTTGGGTTTGTGGTGAGGAACATTCAAACATTCACTATTAAAGATTAAATGATTATATGCTAAAATAGGGTTATTAACAAAGAGGCAAGGGAGAGAGAGAGAGAGAGAGCAGACAGACATACTGTTACACAGATTTAAAAAATACTTCCTAGGAAAAACAACTGCTGATCTGACTCCAGTGACTGAGGCACAACACAACACAAGCTTGGATTGTATTTTAATGACATTCTATAGCATTGGGTTGTGGAAGTATCCAGTGTGTGTCCACCGCAGCACAAGTGGGCAGGTAAGGGTTGCAGGACTATTTGAACAGCCTTAAATTCTATTACAAGAATTTAGAAAAGGGATATAATAAGATCCAACTTGTGCATTTTACTCCTGCTGGTGCTTAGGGACCATATGGAATGCTGGGGATCGAACCTGGGTGGACTGCATGCAAGGCAAATGCCCTATCCAGTAGACTATCACCCCAGCCCCAACAACCTGTGCATTTTAGGAACCTTAGTCTGGATCAGTGTGGAGGACAAATAGAAGAACAGAGGCTGGAGAAGAAGAATAAAGAATAAAGATGGAGTCAAGAGAGGTTCTTGACAATCTCTGCCACAAGGCAATCTGCCATAGACATGAGAGATGGTAAGACTTTGACTAGGTTGGTGAAGTGGAAATGGAACAGGCAGGAAGAGGGTGAGTTGGATTCTAAAATGACTTCAATAATTTGACATTTACTGTAACAAAGGGATAAGATGATGAAAGGACTTGCTGAAAGTGACTTAGTCTTTTGGTAATAGAAGGAGGTGTATGCTACTAAGAAGCACGGAAGAAGAGCAACAGATTAGGGGTTGTTAAGTTTTATGAAGTGGAGCATGCTCTGCCGTGCAGGTAGCATACTCTTCATTCTTTTTAAATTAATAGGTAAAAATTGGTTACCTAGCTTTGTGGTTATTTTGGGCTTCTCAAGACATTAATAAGGGTCACTCCCAGTGACAACTGATTCAATTGGTTCAGTGATCTGGCTGAATGGGACTGGAGGCCACCAAAGCCATACTTAGTAGACTGAACTCAGGGTCTCCGCATACCAGGGATGTGCTCCAGTCCTTTAAACAATCCATAGACTCCTGAGTTCCTGATTTCTGATAGTCACTCTTTTATTTTTATTTATTTATTTATTTATTTATTTATTTATTTTTTTACAATTAAAAAGTTCATGTTTGGGTTTTGGTCACACAGTGTTTCAGCACCCGTCCCTCCACCAGTGCCCATCTCCCATACAAATAAAAAGATATACAATTAAAAAGTTCATGTTTGGGTTTTGGTCATACAGTGTTTCAGCACCCGTCCCTCCACCAGTGCCCATCTCCCACCAACAACATCCCCGGTTCCCTCCCCCTAACCCAGCCCTGCTCCATGGCAGGTTCTTTATTTCTTTGCCTTTCTCTCTCTTTCTTAGTCACTCTTTTAGACATGGAAGATGTAGAATTGAGTAAAACTGACAAAAAATATGCTCTCATGTAGCTTGCAGTGGTGGGGGAAGGGGGAGTGAAAGAGAGTTGGAAGACAAGTATAATTTTTAGGAATGGTAGGTACTGACAATTGTAAGATAAGGAAAGGGAAACAGGTCTGCAGTTAGGGGACTAAGGGCAGTTTGATAACATTAGGTAAAGATGTGAAGGAGCAAGTAAAAATATATAGGAAGCAAGATACTGTTCAGGGAAAATAACAGTAGCAGAGGCAAGGACTATGGGAAAGGGTGGCCAATTCTTAGCTGTGGACAAAGAGAGGAGCCAGTAAAGAATACCCAAAGGTGCAGATATGCAAAATATTGGTTTGAAGTCTAAAATTTCCTGAGTAGGACAGAGTTGAATATCATATAAAGAATTATTTGCTAGTTATGATTATTAAAAATAATAGGGTATTAAATATTCATATTCAATATTCCAAAACCAGTAAAAACAATGTTTATTCCCCTGACCCTGAAAGAGCCCTAAATAAGGCAGCACTAAGAAAGACGAGCAAGTAGAGGCTGATAAACTCTCAGGACCAAACTAGGCTGCTAAAACGAAGAAGGATTAAAATGGCTGTCTGTACTTTCAATGTATTTACGCTGGCATTGGAAGCATATATCGAGGACCTGATGGTGCAAGTGCGAATGATCAAGTACGACATCATTGGTCTGACTGAGATGAGAAGGTGTCAATTGCATCACACCTTTTTTGACACCAGAGAAGAACTGTTTCTTGGCACATGCGAAGAAAGAGGGGCATCGGTGGTGTCGGTGTCCTTGTCAACACAAACCTGGCCGTGACCATTGATTCATTTGAGTGACTAACTAACCAGAAAGGACAATTACACTTGAAGAGATGTGGCACACTGCCAGCAGTTTCTATCTTTGTTGTCTAAGCACCAGCATCCACATTACTTATTTCAGTTTGTTTGGCCTCATATGATCACAGCTTTTAAAACGTTGTAGAAATTAGCTCTAGAGAAGGAGAGGTCCAATATCTCATTCAAGATTGCATAAAGAATATAAAGCTCTTTTGTCTTTTTAATTTGCTCAGGTGAAATAATAAAGAGACTCACAGACATAGGGCAGAGCTGCTACTGGCTCTCCCCTGTGCCCAGCCGCTCACGAGGCACCCGGGAGGGATGGCAGATTCTAGTCCTGGCCCAAAACCCCAGCAGAGTCTCACAACAAGCCAGACGACCCCCACTCTATGAGGGGCCTCCATTTCTCCATTTTCCACATCCGGACTTCCCCCTCTTCAGAACTCCACCCAGCAGACCAGCCTATCACAGCCCTCGCTCGCAGCCGCGCCCGTTCATCAATAATTGCTGGATTTTTAGATGACTATAAGAGTATGCTACCTGCACGGCAGAGCCTGGCAAGCTACCCGTGTCGTATTTGACATGCCAAATACCAGTAACAATTGTAGACCTGATTTCCATGACCTAATGGAATGGTTTGAGGCTCTTTATGTTCCTGGAGCAAGCAGGTTCCCTTTGGGCTCTACTTGCATGAGACAGGTCATATGGAGATGTTACTGGTGCCCGCTCAAGCAAATTGATGATAAACGGGAAGACAGTGATACAGTGACAGTGACCTCATATGATCACAGCTTTTAAAATGTTGTAGAAATTAGCTCTAGAGAAGGAGAGGTCCAATATCTCATTCAAGATTGCATAAAGAATATAAAGCTCTTTTGTCTTTTTAATTTACTCAGGTGAAATAATAAAAAAATTATTGCAATGTTTGAAATTACAGTCTGAATATTTGATTCTGAAAATATGCAAGGATCTTCCCCTAACATATTTACTTGTGTAACCAAGACAAGCCCAAGAAAAAATACAGTGCAGAAAAAAGAATAGACAGTAAAGAACAATGACAAATACTGAACACTGAAATACAGAACAAACTTCAAACAGTGGAGCAGGAGAGGAAAAGGGGTACAGAGACCAGATTGGAAGCAATTTAGGGACAGTGTTGGATGACAGATCTAGCTAATCTGAGAGCTTTATTGTTTTGCCCACTCACAATTTAATCTATTTAAGCTGAGGTTCATTCTAATGAGACCTCTCTTCTATGTAAACACTGCTAGAGGGTGTGGCAGTTACAGAAGGCACCTTGACTGAATAACTTCTGACTTATATATCTAATAAGAGTTCTATGTTTTCTAGATTGGGCACAACTCCTCTTTATACCCACTGCACCCAGTGTGGACAGTTAGAATTTACCAGGAGACTACCACCCTGGCTATGTTGAGACTAAGGGAAGATTATAGGAAGGATCATGCTAGTTTGCTCTCAAGCAGGCAAGAGTGACCCTTTCAAAATATGGAGAACAAGATACTCAGAGTCGCCCCTGGTAAAGATATTAAATAAGAATGACCTTGTGGGTACCATCTTGATTACTTGAAGCTCATGAAATTGAGATGTATTACTTTATACTAGCTCCCTCTCCCCCAGTGTTTTACATAAGAATAATATCGGGATTAGTTTTTGGCATAATCTTTGTTTATACTTGCAATAGGGTGTGGCACCGCTCTTCTACACTCTGTTTAGAGTTATTTGTTAACATGACCCTTCCTGTTGGATTACTTTGGTGTATATAAGGGGACGGGCTTTTTGCTCCCTGGTTTTTTGCTCCTTCTTTTGGGTAGAACTCCTCTCAGGTGAGATCCTCTCTCTTTGGTGGGAGACAGGCTCTTTTGTATGGTTTAAGTTCGGACCAGAGTTAGAGTTCTTTCATTATATTAGATTGCTGTGGAAGAGCTTTTGTACTATTAAAAGCCTTTTTGGAACTGCGCCCGGACTAGTGAGTTTTCATCTGTTACTCCGGCATCCTCGGAGGTAGAAGAGAACTTCTGTCCTGACACTGTCGGGGACCTTGGCGGCGCCCCCGACAGGACAGTGTTAGGGGTTTTGAGTACTTAGGGTGGTGGAGGGGTATAGTAATTTTGCAAATTAACACCATAAACTTTAGTACCACTGTAACTTCCTAAACTATAATAAAAATAACAAATAGAAATACATGAAAAGAATTAGTGGTTAACTGTACTATAACTTTCAAGGGAATAGGTTTGAATTTCTATGTGTGTATAAGATTCACTGTACCCTCCAACAAAGTTCCAATACAATCCTAGCACCCAAAAAAACCCACAAAAAAACAAAACCATCTACTCATACCTGATCTCAATTCAAACATTCCCTTTCATTTTTTTGACTACCACAGATTTATTTTTAAGAATTGTATTCGTTGTTTTCTCCCAGCTTATTTGCTTTAGTTATTCATATTCCACATATATAAGTGAATCATCCAGTCTTTCATCATCCAGCTTTCTTCTCTTCATATCATCTGTTCAAGTTTCATCCATTTAGTCACAAAAGGCCCTATTCATGTTACATGATGGCAGAGTAGTACTCCAGCACTGTAGGGCCCACGGAAGGCCCAATACCCCGCCCTCGGACCTGGATGTTGAACCACATGCCTGGTTGGCTGAGTGTTCCTGGGAGGGTCACCCCCTACCCCCAATATGCCTGTACTGTTTGGCACCAGCATTCTGGACTGATATCTGTTCTGGTCAGCGTCTGTGATTTTGGGGTGCTCTAGGAGCCCAGGGAAGGCCGGCAGATAGGTAACAGGACTGGGGGGTTCTTCTCTCACCTCCAGTCTTCATGCCTGGGGCTTACCTCCATCCTAGATAGGACTTGTGTGGATTGATTAGCAGGAACCTCCCAGCCCACTGCAGGGGCAGCCAGTAGGAGCAGGCAAATGCAAGCATGGACTGAATATTTGGATCCCTTGACCTGACCCAGCCCAGAAGCCATGATTTCATTTATTTTTTTTAGTTGTGGGCCACTAAAAAAAAATCTCTGGTATGCTGATCCAGAGACTCACACACATGGGGCAGAGCTGCTCCTTGCTCTCCCTGTGCCCAGGCAATCACGAGGTGCCTGGGAGTGATGGCAGTTTCTAGACCTGGCCTGCCACCCCAGCAGAGCCTCGCAAGAAGCCAGAGGGAACCCCCACACCATGAGGGCCGCCATTTTCCACACCTGGACTCCCCTCTCCTCAGAGCTCCACCCAGCAGAAGAGCTAATCACAGCCTGGCTGCACGGCCACAAAGCGGCCACTTGGTTCATCAATAAATGCTCGAGTTTTGAGGTAACTACAAGAGTATCCCACCTGCACAGCAGAGCCTGGCAAGCTACCCGTGTTGTATTTGACATACCGAATACCAGTATCAATTATAGACCTCATTCCCATGACTTGATGGAAACTCTTCCACTGTCACTGTCACTGTCTTCCCATTGTTCATCAATTTGCTCGAGTGGGCACTAGTAATATCTCCATAGTCCTGTCACAAGCAAGTGCAACCCAAGGGCATCTACTTGCTACAGGGACAGGAGGAGGCTGAAACCATTCGTCAGGTTATGGAACTGAGGTCCATAATAGTTATTAGTCTTTGGCATAAAAAGTAAATAAAACACAGTAGCTTGCCAGGCTTTACCTTGTAGGTGGTATAGTCTCAGTAGAAGGCTCTCAACCCGAGCATTTACTGATGAAACTTAAAGGGGAAGATCAGGTTTTCTCTTGGATGGAGCTCTGAGGAACTATGGAGTTTGGATGTTGAGAATGACTAACTGCATGATGTGTGGTTTGCTCCTGGCTTCTTGCCAGGCTTACTGGTATCAGTTAAAACATGTCTATAACTGTTTACTATGTATAAATGTGAAAGAAATTGGGAAGAACCTTATGCAAAATTTAATATCCCAAAAAAAATATCGCGCCCGCAAAGCAGTCGCGTGCCAAGGGACATGTGGGTCTGGTATGGGTGGGTCTCTTTCTTCCACTGGCATGGAGGCGGAGGAAAGGGCAGGGCCCCAAAACTGCACTCCCAGTCCGGCCAGCATGGTCTCCCCCCCACTCATGAGAGCAAAACTTTGGAGCAATGTTGGACTCGGCCAGGGGATGGCAGAGCCCCTTACTGGGAGGTCAGCTCCATGGGTTGTTTCCATATGGGGCCAGCCGAGCAGCGCAGTTGTGGGTCTGAAGTGGATTCTTCAGACTCTTTATGACTCTTTATGAATCTTTATGACTCTTCATACTCTTTATGACTCTCTTTAGTCTTCATAAGACTCTTTTTGTTCCTAGAATGGGCAGATGCTCTTGGGCTATCTCACTTGTGACAGGACGTATTGAGATGTTACTGGTGTCCACTCGAGCAAATTGATGATCTATGGAAAGACAGTGATACAGTGATTTCTTTTTTTGGGGGGGGGACACCAGAAATGTTCAAGGGTTACTCTTGGCTCTGTACTCAGGAATCACAAGTGCTCTTGGGACCATATGCAATGCTGAGGATTGAATCCAGGTTGGCAGTGTTTAAGGCAAACTCTACCTACCTCGGTTTATTTAAACAATCATCTGTAGATGGACATCCTGTTTGATTCCATGGTTTCACTATCATAAATTATACTGCTATGAACATTGGGTGCAAATATCTATCCTTTAGAATTACTGTTCTCATATCCTTTTTTTTAGGGGGTGGTCACATCTGGCGATGCTCAGGGGTTAGTTCTGGCTCTGCACTCAGGAATTACTCTTGTCCATGCTCCGGGAATCATATGGGATGCCGCGGATTGAAGCCAGGTTGGCCATGTGCAAGGCAGATCCCTGGTCTATCACTCTGACCCCTGTTTTCATATACTTATGATAAATTCTAAGGAGTGAAATCACTGAATCATATAATATTTCTATTTTTTTCTTTTCCCCTGCCCCTTCCCATTGTTTCTGTCATTGTTGTTGAGTTTCCTGGGCTGCATCCACTGATACAGAGGTAGGGATAACAAGGACAGAGCTGAGTATCATATTTAATACCCGACAATTGATATTATTAGCAATACCAGTATTGGCAATAATAAATTGTCAATATGGTGTGATGTGGTGGTTCCAGGAATCTAATTAGCAGCCTCATGTCAGCAAAGCAGGAATTCTACCATTGAACTATATTTCCAGACCCTTCATTTTATTTTAAGGAAGAGTTATCCATTTATCCATAAAGATTGTACTAATTTATGTAACCCACCAAAAATATTTCAGAGTGCCTTTCCCCCCACATTTTCTTTTTCTTTTTTCTTTTCTTTCTTTTTTTTTTGCTTTTTGGGTCACACCTGGTGACGCTCAGGGGTTATTCCTGGTTCTGCACTCAGGAATTACTCCTGGCGGTGCTCAGGGGACTATATGGGATGCTGGGGATCGAACCCAGGCCGGCACAGGCCGGCCACGTGCAAGGCAAACGCCCTACCCGCTGGGCTATAGCTCCGCACCCCCCCCATTTTCTACACTTGTTCCCTCACATTTTCCAACACTTGTCCCAAAATGGCTATTTGTAAAGTTTTTAATACAGGCCATTTTCACTAGTGTGAGTTAGTATCTTGTGGCTTTGATTTGCACTATAATACATTGCCTATAGTTTTTCTATTCAAGTCTTTAATTCATGTTTAACTAATTTTACTTTTTTTTTTTTTTTGGGTCACACCCGCAATGCTCAGGGGTTTTTCCCTGGCTCTGCACTCAGGACTCACTCCTGTGGCGGTGCTTGGGGGCCATATGGGATGCCGGGATTGAACCCGGCCGGGCATGGTGCCGCGTGCAAGGCAAACGCCCTACCCGCTGGGCTATCGCTCCGGCCCTAACTAATTTTATTTATAGTGTCAAATTAAGACCTAATAAATTTTTAAATGTATTGTTCAGTTTTCCCATCACCATTTTCACGTTTCCTAATATTTTCCTTTTCTTTTCCCCCCATTTTTAAAAAAAAAATTGAATCACCAGGCAATAGACTATTATAAAGTTGTTCATGACTGGGTTTCACTCACACAGTGTTCCAGCACCCATCCCTCCACCAGTGCACATTTCCCAACACCAATTCCCCAGTTTTCCTCTCCCCAACCTGCCTCTATGTCAGGTGCTTTTCTTCTCTCTGTATCTCTGTCTCTGTCATTGTATCTCTGTCTTTCTGTCTCTCTCCATCTCTCTCTCTCTCTCTTCACTTTCTCTTTTTGTGCATTGCCCAATGTTATGTTTTGAAGAGATACTCTTTCACTGTGTGGTCTTGACTCCATTGCTATAAATAAGAATCACATTTATGTGTGGGTTTATTTCTGAGCTCTCTGTGTCTGGGTCTATTTTCCCTCTTTTGCCTTCTTTGTAAGAAATTAGAATGACTTTCCTCCCTACACCTTCTGGTTCTCAGGCCCTACTCCTCACTCTATATTAAGAAATCCCTCCTACTGGCGTGGATGTGGGGAAAAAGGGACTCTGATCCACTGTTGGTGGGAGTGCCGACTGGTCCAGCCCTTTTGGAAAACAATATGGGCATTCCTCCGAAAACTAGATATTGAGCTCCCATTTGATCCAGCAATAGCACTCCTGGGAATATACCCTAGAGATGGAAAAACACATAGCAGAAACACTATCTGTACTTCTTTATTCATCTCTGTGCTATTCACTATAGCTAGAATCTGGAAACAACCTAAATGCCCGAGAACAGAGGACTGGCTAAAGAAACTGTGGTTCATCTACACTATGGAATACTATGCGGCTGTCAGAAAAGATGACATTATGAAATTTACCTGCAAATGGAGGGACATGGAAACTATCATGCTGAGTGAAATTAGTCAGAAGGAAAAGGACAGATATAGAATGACTGCATTCATTAATACGACATAAATAGATACCAGTGTTTTACTAAATGTGGGAAATGGTAATGGCAGATTAAGACTCACCATTGAATATACACAAAGAGACTTAAGTGATAAACTCTAAATACCTGCAGGGCTAGCCACAATGTGAAAAATAAGAGGCAGAGAGATGCAGAGACAGAGAGAGACAGAGAGAGAAAGAGAGGAAACTGGGGTACCTGCTATTAAGGCAGCATGGGGGTGGGCAGGAGGGTGGGGTACATTGGTGGTGGAAATGGGGCACTGGTGGAGGGATGGGTGCTGGTATACTGTATTACCAAGAACCAATTATGATCACCTTTGTAATTGTATGTTTCACTGTGGTATAATAAAAAAAAAAGAAATCCCTCCTAGATGAACAGAAACTTTGACAAGGAAGAAATCCGAATGGCCAAAAGGCATATGAGAAAATGCTCATCATCACTAATCATCAGAGAGATGCAAATCAAAACAACAATGAGATAAAACCTCACACCACAGAGAATGGCCCATATCCAAAAAGGTAAAAGCAACAAGTGCTGACGTGGATGTGGGGAAAAGGGGACTCTCATACACTGTTGGTGGGAATGTTGACTTGTACAACCTTTCTGGAAAACAATATGGACATTCCTCCAAAGACTAGAAATTGAGCTCCCCTTTGACCCAGCCATACCGCTCTTGGGAATATACCCTGGAAAGCCAAAAACACACAGCGGAAACACAATCCGCACTTTTATTTTCATAGCAGCACTATTCACAATAGACAGAACCTGGAAACAACCAGTATGCCCGAGAACTGATGACTGGATAAAGAAACTGTGGTACATCTACACAATGGAATACTATGCAGCTGTCAGAAAAAATGAAGTTATGAAATTTTGCTATAAATGGATGGATATGGAAAGAATCATGTTGAGTGAAATTAGTCAGAAGGAAAGAGAGAGACATAGAATGACTGCATTTATTTGCATGACATAAAAATACTAGGTGATCTTACCGAAAGTGGAAATTACCACAAGCGTGTGGGAGTCAGAGGTTAGTTTAGATAGAGAAGGGAACATGTGTGAATAAATGACTAAAGTTCTGATGCTAACATAGAACTGAGCATTAAATACAGACAAAAAAATGCAAGTGATGGCTTCTAAGTGTACGTAGTGCAACCCACAATGTGTGGGAGAAGGAGGAGAGAGAGAGGGGAGAAGAGAGGAGATAAAGAACCTGCCATTTAGGCAGTATGTGGGAGGGGGAGGGAATTGGGGACATGGGTGGTGGCTGGGGGGCACTGGTGGAGGGCGGGGTGCTGGAACAGACCCACGCATTGTAATTGTATATCTCACGGTGGTATAATAAAATGTTAAAAAAAAAAGAATATCAAAAAAAAATAATACACTCAATGTAAAAAAAAAAGAAAATAAAAGCAAAGTTCCTCTGCTGTGAGGCTATTACACACTGAAAAAAAAAAAAGAAATCCCTCCTAAACTGCCTCACGACCAGATCAACAGAGCAAAGCCAGTTCGAGCCCAGGTAGGCGGCTCCAAGAGGCGGGAATCACTGGGAAGTCGTCAGATGGAGGCGTGGTCGTCCCTTCCCCCCTCCATCTTGTCGAGCCTGGTGGCCCTGCCCGGAGCTGCCCACGGGCCAGCATACAGGGCCTCACGGACGGCTGGGGAGGCTGGTGCTCGGCTCGCGCCAGGCCTAGCTGACCATGGAACCCCGAGGAGGGCAGATGGGTTTTGGGAGTGGGCCTGTCGCCTCTGGGGGTCCCGGAAGCAGCCGGATGAGACTTCGCCCATCACACTAGCCACCATTTTTGCTGTCCGGACGCTGGGAAACTGCCTCACAACCAGATCAACAGAGCAAAGCCAGTTCGAGCCCAGGCCACTTGCGGCCGCACGGTCCACTAAAATAGTGAAACAGTAATGTCTTTTAATGCACTGCATTCCACGAAGAGCAGGAAAGTTTGTTGGGAAGGAGATATAAAGAGGAAAGAAATGACATAGAGAACCCGCCAAGTGGTTGAGGTGCGGGAGGGGGAGGGAGGTGGGGACATTGGTGATGGGAGATGGGTTTGGGCGGAGGGTGCGTGTTGGAACACTGTAGAACCAAAGCTCTACACGAGCATCTTTCAATTAAAAAAAAAGGTGGAATTTACCACAAACATGTGGGAATCAGTGGTTAGGTAAGACAGAGAAGGGACCAGTCTGCTAATATTTGTCAAAAGTGATAATACCAGCCTAGAACTGAGCATTGAATATAGGAAAAAAGATATATGATAATCTCTAAATGTATGTATTGCAATCCACAATGTGTAAGAGAAGAGAGAAAGAGAGAGAGAGAGAGAAGAGATAAAGAACTTGCCATAGAAGCAGGCTAGGGGAGGGGGAGGGGAAGTGGGGACATTGGTGGTGGGAAATGGGCACTGGTGGAGGGATGGGTGCTGGAACACTGTATGACGGAAACCCAAACATGAACATCTTTGTAATTGTATATCATATGGCGGTGTAATAAAATATTAAAAAAAAAAGAAATTCCTCCTAGATGGGGCCACCCTTCCCCTCTCCGATTCGTCCCAGAGGCCCGGAAACCCGGTGGCAATGCACATAAACTGCCCAGGGCAACCGGTCATAGCAACCACAGACTCAGAGACTACGGGAGAGCTGTCATCCGACTTTCCCCAAGTCACGAAGTTGCTTGAGACCATGTGGTCCATCAAATAGTGGAACCAATCATGTCCTAGAATATACTGCAATCCACAATGTGTAGGAAGGGAAGGAAGGGGAGAGAGAGAGAAAGAGAGAGAGAGAGAGAGAGAGAGAGAAGAGAGAGAGAGAGAGAAGGAGATAAAGGAGATACAGAACCTGCCATGGAACCAAAACTCAAACATAATCATCTTGTAATTGTATATCTAAAGGTGGTATAATAAAATAAAAAAGGGGGTGTAGTAAAAAAAATAAAGTCAGTGTGCGTAAAGAAGGGAATCCCTCCTAGTGGTGTGCAGGGGACCATATGGGAGGGGGAAATCAAAGGTGGGCCAGTCACATATAGGACAAGTGCTGTATCTGCTGTAGTATCTCTTCAATCTTCTAATATTTATCAGTGACAGACATGAATGGCCTTACACATTGTAAGGCACATTGTGTATGTGCTACAAATTAATTTTATGGTTCCACCTTTATTCAATTTTGGAATCTCTGACACAATCTAGAGATATTTGGGGGCTTTGACCAATGATCAACTCAAATAACTGTCCTAATTCTGTTGAGATGAATTGAAATTTGAACTCTTCATTTGTGGTTATTGGGGGTATTGCAAATGAAGAAATGTGTCTACTTGAAAGATGAGATTTATTTCACTGGTTTAAAAAACTTAGCAAAAGTCGTAGTGAACCCACAATGTGTGGGAGAAGGAGGAGAGAGAGAGGGAGAGGAGAGGAGATAAAGAACCTGCATTTAGGCAGGATGTGGAAGGGGGAGGGATTGGGGACATGGGTGGTGGCTGGGGGCACTGGTGGAGGGTGGGGTGCTGGAACACTGTGTGACCGAAACCCCCAGCATGACCTGTAATGTATATCTCACGGTGGTATAATAAAATGTTAAAAATAATAAATAAGTAAAAAACTTAGCAAAAATTGTATGTGAATATTGATGCTTGTTTTTGTCATCAGTGAATATCTGTCATTTGAAATACCTTACACGTTTAGGATAGATGAAAAAAAAGTAAATCCCGGCTATTGAATACTATTACATTTGCATGCTACCACTTAAGAGACAATCTTTTAAATCTCTGAATTGATTTCTGACATGTAATTCCATAATCCCACTGCTTTCAGGAAAAATAAAAGAGCAATGCTCAGTTTAAGGAAGGGATTGTAAGAGTAAAGCCAATAGTGAAAAGAATGCCAGGCTAGGAAATGGCACATTGTATCAGAGAGTCTTTATGAAAATGACATCAAATCTTGCACCTTAAACAACAGCCATTTATTTTTCTTACACACTTTGGTATCAGCAATTTTGAATGTTCTTGGTGATTCTTCTGGTTTAAGCCTGTTCTCATGTTCATATAGCCAACTACTAAAGAACTCTGCTTCCGGAGGAGAGGTGGCTCTTGTTTTTGTGGGGCAGGACTGTCTTGATCATATGACTTTTGTCATATCATGGTAATAGACCCATTTGAGCTTCCTCACAAGGTGGTAGTGGCAAGAAGGGAATCCTCAATGAGCAAACTGCTTGCATCATATTTTTTGGCGTACTATCAATTAAAGCATGTCCCATATCCAGGTCAGAGTGAAAGGTAAGGGCACTAAAATTTGCAAGACATATGTTGCTGTTTTTCCATCCTATTTTATATGATTTAGCACGTAAGCTCAAACAATGAATTAAATAAGGAATCCTGTTCTTATGAGTTTTGTACATCCATCAATTGTCATTTAAAAAATATTGCACATGGGTCAAATATAGGATTAATGGAAAATAATATATGAATTCAGTTAATATTCTTCCACAAAATTTTGGAGAACGCTATTTGCATAGTCAGACTTTATGGAATTCAATTAAACCGATTTCTCTGTTTGGCATTAGGAAATGCTTTTATGCTAGAGTTTCTGTAAACATTTGTATTAAGTGCCCAAATGGGAATTCTCCAAATTAAAGTTACTAAGGAACTGAGATCCTGAATCACTGCTAAGTTTTAAGCACTGAAGCACCTGTAATTTTTACAATTTGCTTTATTGTAATCTACTCCAGAGTGTAAGGTTATAATGCACTGAGGACAGAATACCAAACTAGGAATTAAACTGAAAGTCTGCTATATACACATGTTCATAATCATGCACCCAAATTTTATGTAAAGTCATAAGCAAAGTTACTTAAATGGCATAATATTGCTTCATTGAATATGGTAATTTGAGAGAAGATGGACAGTGAAAGCCTGATGGAGGAGGCCACCAACTTAGTTTCATGAACAAAGGTTATTGGAAACCAGCTCATTAGTAGACCAATAGCAGCAGTTGAAATTCATTCTCTATTGGTCCCTCAGCTTTTCTGCTGTCTTGTATAATAATACTTGCAATTTCCTCAGTAATTACTTTTGCATATGTCATGGAAATTGAAACTTTAGACTCTCTAACTTGAGAAACATCAACTTCAAATAAATGGTATTGTGTAATAAAGCATTACTTACCAAAAAACATTGAATAATTATCACAGAATTTTCAAGAGCTGAAGAGCAAAATTTGACCCCACATTTCCATCTCAAAACTCTTACAATATCCATAAAAGGCAGTACTAAGGTCCGAACAGTGTTTCCCTCCTCTCACCTATTATTTACTATTATTATTAGTAAATAATATAGTATTATTTACTATAATATAATCATATTATTTACTATAATATAGCATATTATTTACTATAAGTAGCATATTATTTACTATAATGTAGTCATATTATTTACTAATATGCATACATATATATATATATATATATATATATGAGTACAGAGTCCTTAAGGAGGTAATTTAGAAAAGCTCTTGAACACACAGTGAGCTGATGGCCATTGATAAGCCAAGGAGAGAGAAAACTCACTAGAAATGGAATATTTTGACCCCATAATCTTGGATTTGAAGTTTTCAGCATTGATGGAAAATAAAACTTGGGAGCTCCAGAAGATAGCTCAATGGCAAATGGCATTTTCCTTGCAAGCATGAGGCTGGAAGTCAAAACCCTGGTGCATCCACATTCACTGAGCACAGACTTGTCAGTGCTGCTATTTGGACCCCAGTGGTACTGCAGCAGTGGCCCTTTCCAGAGCACTGCGACCAGGGTGTGTGAGCATTGCAGCTACAATACAGGAGCACGATGGGAGGGAGGTCAATCCTGGTGTGAAAGTGAGAGCTATAGTGGCTTCTGACAATCACTGCCATCAGATTGTGTGTGGGTAAAACTGAGTGTCACCCCTAGTGGACATACATACAAGCACCATTAATAAAGCGGCTGAGCCCTGGAAAAGTAAAGCTGCTGATTGCAAGAACACCAGGACCCGAGTGCCACTTGGAGTCACCAAAGCCACAGCAACCACAAGAAAGGAAGGGAAAACAATGTCTGTTGTTTGAGTCAGCCAGTCTCTAGATTGTTATGGCAGCTCTAGCAACTGAACAGACCCTCACGAAGCAGGACATCAGGGCATATGATCTTGCCTTACAATGCCGTTGTCGTCTATAAATGAGTTCCAGGAGTGGGACTTAGCTAAGCTTGCAGATTTCTACTACAATTTCTGGAAGGAGCATGAGGGTCCTCATTTTAACTTTGTCATCAGTGTGTACATGTTGCTCTTAACTATCAAGGGATAGTTTCTCGACAATACCTTGGCAAATTTACAATTACTGTAAATTGCGACCAAGAGTGAGAATTCATGAGAAAATTTCCCTGAGGAAATTTTCTCTTTTTGTATGAATCAGACTAGCTATGTTTCTTAAAACAGACTATTGATTTGCAGTTCTGACTGAATCGGTGATGACTAATCTCTTGACAATAGGAGGAGGGCTGACACATCTGTTTGTGTAGTGAGTAGATTGTCATTTGGTTGATGGGTATTATTTAATACAATGTCATCAAGCTCTTTCTTCTCAACAAGTCTGCCTTATAATTTGTGTACTTATAATAGCTGGTTTCTAGGCAGTATCACTATGATTTTGGAAGGTGTCTCTCATCCACATTTCCTAGGTCTTTTTTTTTTTCATTCACTGAAGAATCAATTTGTATGATTCTAAGGCTGGTCTGGCAGAAAGGACTCATTTCGCCAGGGGATGCATAACAATATGTTATTGGTTCCCTTCCTGCCTTCTTAAAACAGTTTGAAACCTCTTTGCTATAGGAATGATACTTTCAGGAAACTCTATAAAGATGTTTTGTTTTTCATTTAAATATATTTTAGCGGGGCAGAACTGTAGTTTTAAGATAAGTTCTTGTCATTCTGAATAGAAACAATTTGCTTTCCTTATTATGATTAAAATGGGAGGGCGCTTTTCACATGGGTTCAGAAGCTGGCTCTTTCCGACTTGGAGCATTTCATGGAATTTTTTGGACATGCCTCGCCTCCCCTGGCTTATTAGCATTTCCTTGAAATTAGCTTTGTGTTCTCTTACAGCGCTTTCTCTAGTCCATATTACTCAGTTTCTTTGTGTGTGTGTGTGTGTGTGTGTGTGTGTCTGTGTATGTGTGTGATATCATCTTCCGAGCAGTTCCTTGGAAGTCACTCGATTTTGACTCCTTTCTGCTCTCCTCTGCCAACCCTTTGGAAACATGCCACTTTGATATGTTTGGATTCAAGCATAGCTTCTGGTTTCACGGTCTTTTCCCCCTGCTTTGACATAAAAATCATTTTTTTTTTGGGGAGTGGAGGTGCCATATATGGCGGTGCTCAAGGTTTATTTCTGTCTCTGTACTCAGGGATCACTCCTGGTGTACTTGGGGGACCACATAGGATGCTGTGTGTTGAACCCAGGTCAGCTACGTGCAAAACAAATGACCTCACTGTACTATAATCATTCTTAACCATTATTTCAGTTTGATATTTTCCGGATAAGGTCTCAGGGATGTGTTTCAGTGGTAGAGCCCCTGCCTCGATGACCCAAGCCCACAAGTTTGAACCCTACCGCTTTTCCACATGCCAAGTATAATCCTGGAAGTGCCACCATTTGCGATTCCTGGTGTTACAACAGTTTGTAGTCTCTAGTGTACACAACAAGACAGCTGACTGTGTGTGGGCACAGCTAAACATCTGTGACTCTTGGCGTGTACTACAACTACAGTGTGTGAAAACCTCAACCATGTGTACAATCCACAGCAAGATCTGCAAGCAAGTATGTAGCTCCTAGTGGTGACAACAGCACCAACAAAGGGAAGAGAAGAGGGACAAAATTTTCCAGATAGGACTAAGGAGTAGGAGAGGGGTGTGTACCATATACCCTGTACTCAAATCCTATGATGGTAAGCTTATACAATTGGAATAGATAACAGGAAACTCTGGGGTGGGTATTAGGCAGGTTTGAGGTTGTCAGCAGGCACCATCTTGCTGAGAGAAGCACAGTCACCTCCATGCTGGTGGGTGTTGTGATGGGGGATGCCATATTGGAGCCTAATCCTTACTAAGAGGCTCAGGGAAAATTCATGACAGAGCTCCTCACCTCACTCCTATAAATGGTTGAGCTAGTTCAGGTAGGACAGACAATTTTCAAGAGTGTTCAGTCCTGACAGAACCCACATGACTGCTGACAAACCATGTCCTGACAGTCAGCGATTATCCTGAAGTTCTCCAAAAGAACGAACAGCTCCTGAGTGAACTCCACTGACCACTGTTCTCCCTAGGTAGCAATAGGGCCAGCCAGATACTTCTCCTGACAGTCCCTGTGTGCACGTTCTCATCACCACATTCTTGGGACGATGTTCAAGCCTTTTGAACCCTTTTCAATATGAGTCCGCAGAAAGCCCAAAATTTTTAATGATGTGATACAGCTACAGGTAAATTTTTAACTGCTTTGGGGCATTTTTTGATGGAGTTGGCTGTTTTCTTTGAGGCATGTGCATGAGGGCTTCCAGAAGAACAGGGACACAGGAGAAGGTAGTCCATCCCTGACTCTGTGAAAGGGCCCAGGCCTGTTTGACCTCAGTGTCATTTATAGGAGATAAGAGTCACAGCTCTGAGATTCTGTCTCCTCAAACATGGCCCTTATCCTATGTTCAAGTCTTATGGACCTTCAAATATAGTAGGATTAGGAAAAAATCATTTACACAGAAAGATCAAGACAAAATCCTGTGAAGAACTGAAATGACAGTGCCTTATAAGCCTACTGAAAATTTCAAAGCAACAATCCCAATGATGTTTATTAAAACGAAAAAAGAAATCAATGGGGAAAATTTCAACAAAGACAAATTATGAAAGTATAAAAAAATAGACCTAAAGAATGCAGTAGGTATAAGTTTAATAAAACAAACAGTAGATGTGACAGGGAAGGAAAAAATTGAATCAGTAAGTCTGAAGACAAGGTGGTACATTAGAAAAAGATTATCACTGGGGCATGAGCGGTAGTCCAGCGGGTAGGGTGTTTGCCTTGCATCCAGTGAACCTGGATTTGATCCCCAGCATCCCATATAGTCCTCTGAGCACTGCCAGGAGTAATTCCTGAGTGTAGAACCTGGAGTAAACCCTGAGCATCGCCGGGTATGGCCTAAAAAAGAAAAAGACCATCAAAGAAAAGACAAAATAAAAAATAATAATTAAAACGCCATGAAAATATTTTCATGGAACAACATCAAGGAACGACGTTTACCGTATTGTTTCAGAATGATGACAGGGGGCTTTTACTATTATTGAAGAATAATAGCTAATACATTCTATAAAATGAAGAAAAACATCCAGATCCAGGAATCTCAAAGAGGTTCCAAACTCTAAACACACACACACACACACACACACACACACACACACGATCGTTACACTTAAACAGCAAAAGTTAAAGATAGGAAAGAATCTAAAAAGCAGTGAGAGAAAAGCAGATTTATAAAAAGGATTCCCATGAGATTATACACATAATTCTCCAGAGAATCTCTACAAGTCAAAGAGGAATGGCTGTAGTGTTGGCAATATATGTTGAATGCTGAGTGGAAAATACCTCTTATGTAGGTAAACTTAGTTATAATTTTTTTTCAGATAAAACAAATTCATTATTGCTAAACTGGTAAGAAAAAGCATTACTTGGAATTACTACAATATTTAAAAAATAAAAAGTGGGAGAGACGGGGCTAGAAAGATAGTACATAGGTAAGGCGCTTGTCTTACAAATGGCTGACCTGGTTCAATCTTCAACACCTCATATGTGGTTCCATGAGCCCACCAGGAGTGATCGTTGAGCACAGAGGCAGAAGTAACTCCTTAGACCCACCAGCTGTGATTCCCAAACAAAACGAAACAAAACATAACTAACAGAAAAGTGATACAGAAAAGAATAATAGGATGACCTTAGAATGAATTTGAGAAGAACTTGCTTTTAATTTGAAAGAAACTATAAACTTACTTTAGATGTATATCTCACAGTAACCCTGAAACAGAATTATTTATTTAAAACTTTTTTTATTATACCATTGTGAGATATACAATTACAAAACTGTTCATGTTTGGGTTTCAGTAATACAGTGTTCCAGCAGCCATCCCTCCATCAGCCCATTTCCCACCACCAATGTCCCCTGATTCCCCCCCCCCCCCCCTCCAGCCTGCCTCTATGGCAGGCACTTTGCTCTCTTCTCTCTTTTATATCTCTACTTCTCTTTCTCCCTCTCTCTCCTTCTTCTCTTACATATTTTGGCTTGCAATACATATATCTAGAGGTTATCTTGTATATCCCATTGCCTATAGTCAATGCTCAGTTCTAGGTTGGTATTATCATTTCCAACAATTATTACCACATCGTTCCCTTTTCTGTCTTACCTAACCTCTGACTCCCACACACTTGTGGTAGATTCCACCCATTGACAAGACCTCGTGATTGATGTTTTTCCTGGCCTTGGATATTGGCATCATATTTTTTATTTTTATATCACACAAATAAATGCAGCCATTCTATATCTGTCCTTTTCCCTCTTGCTAATTTCACTCAGCATGATCCTCTCCACACCCATACATTTATAGGCAAATTTCATAACTTCATTTTTCCTAATAGCTGCATAGTATTCCATTGTGTAGCTGTACCACAGTTTCTTTATCCAGTCATCAGTTCGTGGGCACTCTGGTTGTTTCAAGATTCTGGCTATTGTGAATAGTGCAGCTATGAACATGAAAGTGCAGATTGTGTTTCTGCTGTGTGTTTTTGGCCTTCTAGGATATATTCCCAGGAGTGGTATTGCTGGGTAAAATGGAATCTCAATATCTAGTCTTTGGAGGAATATCCATATTATTTTCCAAAAGGCTGTGCCAGTTGGCATTCCCACCAACAATAGATGAGAGTCCTTTTCCCCCCACATCCATGCCAGTACTTGTTCTTGCTCTTTTGGATATGTGTCAGTCTCTGTGGTGTGAGATGATATCTCATTGCTGTTTTGATTTGCATATCCCTGATGGTTAGTGATGATGAGCATTTTTCATATGCCTTTTGGCCATTTGAATTTCTTCTTTGTTGGCATTTTTGTTAATTTCTTCTCTCCATATTTTGATGGGGTTGGCTGTTTTCTTCTTGTAAATTTTTACCAGTGCCTGATATATCCTCAATAATAACCCCTCTGGATTTAGAGGTGACTACAAGAGTATGCCACCGGCACGGCAGAGCCTGGCAAGCCTCCCGTGTTGTATTTGATATGCCAAATACCAGTAACAATTATAAACCTCATTTCCATGACCTGATGGAATGGTTTGAGGCTCTTTATGTTCCTGGAGCAAGCAGATGCCCTTGGGCTCTACTAGCATGAGACAGGACATATGGAGATGTTACTGGTGCCCGCTCGAGCAAATCGATGATGAACGGGAAGACAGTGATACAGTGAATAACCCCTCCTCAGATGGGAACGGGTGAATATTTTTTCCCACTCTGTATGGACCGTCTTTGATCTTGGTTGATGTTTCTTTTGAGGTGAAGAAGCTTTTTAGTTTCATGTAGTCCCATATCTTTATCTTTGCTTCCAATTGCTTTGTTAGTGGTGTCTTTAGCTTCAATGTAGTAGAGAATTTTTCCTATATTTTCTTCTATGTACTTTATGGATTCAGGTTTGATATTGAAATCTCTGATCCATTCTGATCTGAATTTTTTTGCACGGGGTTAGACAGAGGTCAAAGTTCATGTTTTTACATAGCTGCCCAGTTTTCCTAGTATCGCTTGTTGAAGAGGCTTTCCTTACTCCATTTTGTACTTTTTGCTCCTTTATCAGAGATTAAAAGATCATGTATTTGAGGACTAGTGTCAGGATACTCAACTCTATTCCTTAGGTCCACAGGTATAAAACAGAATTATTTAGGTAAAACAAACATGAAGCAAATGGAACTGGATAACTATACAAAAGGCAGGTATCAAGGTATAAAGGAAGAGATTAGGAAAGCATTAAACAACAGATACACAGTAATAACACCCAGAATTCCCATGGGGAATTGAAAATAAATTATTTTGTATAAATAATTTCACTAAGCAACAAAACTTTGAACTCATCAGTCAAAGTTGGCAGGGTGTAGCAGAAAAAATTTTTTTTTTTTGTCTGCAGGAGACTTTGACAGCTATAAGGATAAATACACACTCAAAGTAAAAGGCTATAAAAACATATGAATAAATGGATATCTAAAAAGGCAGAGGGAAATAAGAGAAAGGGATAAACATTTTATAATGCTTTAGGCACAAATCCATGAAGAGGACTCAAAACTACTAAACTATATGTAACCAGGGAGCTAGCTCAAGGGGCTGAAATACATGCCTTTTGTACAGGAAGCCCTGACACTGTATGATTGATCCCTGAGAACCTCATGGTACCTTGAGCACTGATCTGGAAGTAGCCCTGAGTAGCCCAGATGTGGACTCTAAAACAAAACAAACAAAATACAGGCACCATATGAAGGAGAATAAAAAATTAAAACAGCTATTAACAGAACACATCAGCTGAAGAGATACATCAACAGCAACCCAATAGTACCAAAGTACTTTAACACCGCCCTTTTCCCAAATGAACAGATCAAGCATTCAGAAGATCAACAAGAAATAATAGCTTTAAATGAGAAATTGTATCAAATGGTTTAATGGACATTTACAGATCTCTCTATCCTCCAGAGCTGAATACACATTATTTTCAAATGCACACAGATTGTTCTCAAGGATAGACCACACATTAAAATATGAATAAATTAATGAAGAGTAAAATAATGTAAAATAGTTTTTTCATATCACAATGGTATAAAACTAAAAATCAACCATGAAAAGAGTTAGAAACTTCTTAAAATTATGAAGATTAAGAAGTTAATGAATAAATATTAGGTTGATAAGGAAATTAAAGAAGAATAAAAAACTTTCTAGACTATGTGGGAAGCAGCAAAAGCAGTGAAAATGAAATTTATAGCAATCCAGGCTTATATCAGAAACCAGAACAACATGAAGTTCTTTAACTACATTCCTAAAGTAACTAAAAAATTAAAAAAATGAAATATGTCAATGTAATCCTTATCATAAAACCAAGAGCATTATTTAAGGTAGAGAAAGCACAACTGAAATTCATATATAGTCAGAGACTTATGGTCAAAACAATTCCGAGACAAAAGAAGAATGGAGGTATCAGGAGCCCTGACTTCAAGTGACGCTACAAAGCTATAATAAACAATTCAATCTGGAGTAAAAGTTTAGATGAATGAATGGAATTGAAAGTCTATAACTAGAGAGATTTACATGATAAACCCTAAATGTCTGTAGGGAAAGCTATAACATGTGTGTGTGTGTGTGTGTGTGAGAGAGAGAGAGAGAGAGAGAGAGAGAAAGAGGAAAAGTGCCTGCTATAGAGGCAGGCTGGGGGGGAGGTGGGAGGGAATGGGGGACATTGGTGGTGGGAATGGAGCACTGGTGGAGGGATGCGTCCTGGAACACTGTATGACTGAAACCCAACTATGAACACTTTTTGTAACTGTATATCTCTCAGTGTTATAATAAAAACCTCCATAACTAAATTCTCATTTATATGGATAGTTAATTTATGAAAGAAGACCAGTAGATAAGATAAGAAAGGAAAGGTTTTTTAAAAAATAAATGGTGTTGGAGAAACTAGACTTCTTGCAAAATATTAAAATTGCTGGTCCTGGGACCAGAGTGATAGCACAAGTAGTAGAACAATTTCTTTGCACATGACCCACGTAGGTTCAACCCACATAATACAATGAACATAAGCTCCAGCACCACATATAGTCCCCCAAGCTCAATAGGAGTAATTTCTGAGCACAGAGTCAGGAGAAATCCTAGAGAACTGCAGGGTCAAACATGAACGTAGAAGCTATTGGGGTTTGAGGGTTGGAGTCATAGTACAGCGGGTAGGGAACATGTTCTACCCAGGTTTGATTCTCAGCATCCCATATGGTCCACTGAACACCACCAGGAATAAGTTTTGAGTATAGTCAGTAGTAACCCCTCAGCATCGCTCTGGTATTGTCCCAAAACAAACAAAATACATAAATAAATTAAAACTGTTGGAAAGTGGCAGAGATGCTTCGGGTCCCCGTGGTAACCTGAGTACTGGGGCACCCCAGAGGTGAGTGGATGAATCTCCATCCTGTCCCAACAGAGCCCCCAGAGCAGAATTGGGGAAACAACCAGAGTGCCCAAGAATAGACAACTGGATAAAGAAATTGTGGTACAATGGAATACTATGCAGCAGTCAGGAAAACAAAGTTATGAAATTTGCCTATAAATGGGTGTACATGGAGAGGATCATACTGAGTGAAAATAGCCAGAGGGAAAAGGAATATATAGAATTACTGCATTTATTTGTGGGATATAAAAATAAAATAGTGTGATATCAATATCCAAGGCCAGGCAAAACATGCATCAGGAGGTCTTGTCAGTGGGTGCAATCTACCACAAGTGTGTGGGAGTCAGAGGTTAGGTAATAAAAGAGAAGGGAGCAATGTGCTAGTAATTGTTGGAAATGATAATACCAGCCTAGAACTGAGCATTGACTATAGGCAAAGGGGTATACATGATAATCTCTAAATGTATGTATTGCAAGCCATATTGTGTAAGAGAAGGAAGAGAAAGAGAGAGAGGGAAGGAGGAAGGGAGGGAGGGAGAGAGAGACAGAGAGAGAGAGAAAAGAGAGAGACAGAGAGAGAAAGAGAAAGAGAGGCAAAGTGCCTGAAAGGTGGCAGGACCAACAGTGAGCACCCTGGTGGATACCCTAATCCATAGGGGGTCTTGGACATATCGAAAGGTCCCAGAGCAGTTCAGCTCTAGGACAAAATAGTTATAGAGAACAAGACACTTTTGTTTCAGGTAGGCTGGGAGAGAATGACTTGAGACTAAGGGCTCTTTCTTATTTTTCTGGAAACTAAGGGCTCTTTCTTATGTTTTTCTGGAAAGTACATAAATATTTAGTTCATCTCTTTTTTTTGGTTTATTCCAAACAGCATTATTTAGTCCTTATTGAAAAGTGAAAGCCAGTGAGTTTAATTTTAAGAGTGTCTGTACATTTTGCTTTCAGTGTTATCAATTTCCTGCTTATTTTAATGAGTTTTCTTGGAACTGTATTAATAAATTTTTAAGTCACAGATGAATGTGAGTGCTAAGTTTTCCTGTACTTAGCTGACTCTAAATAGTCCCATATTGGGGCAACAAGATATATTTGAGCGATGTTCGGGTTATTTATTGTTGCATAAGATTTACTTGACTCAGACACGTGGGCCAGAGCAGCTACTGGCTCTCCCTGTGCTCAGCTGATCATGATGCACCCGGGAGGGAAGGCAAGTTCTAGTTCTGGCCTGCCATCCCAACAGGGCCTTGCAAGAAGCCAGAAGAACCCCCACACCATGAGGCTGCCATTTTCAATATCCGGACTCCACAGCTCATCAGAGCTCCACCCAAGAGAAAAGCCGATCTCTCCCCTGTTGTGGTCGCAGTGGTCCATCAGTAAGTACACGAGATGAGAGCCTACTACTGAGAGTATACCACCTGCACAGCAGAGCTTGGCAAGCTACCCGTGTCATATTTGATATGCCAAAGACCAGTAACAATATAGACCTCATTCCCATGACCAAAAGGAATGGTCTGAGGCTCTTTGAGTTCCTGGAGCGAGTAGATGCCCTTTGGCTACACTAGCATGCAACAGGACGTATGGAGATGTTATTGGTGCCCTCTCAAGCAAATTGATGAACAATGGGAAGAAGACAAGTGATACAAGTGAAGATTTACTTCTAAATGGGATGGCTCAAACAACCATTTTATTTTGTTTATTTTTTAAGTCTTTTGAGTGGTGATTTTCAAAGAACGTATCTTTAGATTTCAGGTTAATATAGACCAGAAAATATTCAGGATGGAGAAACACAGAATCACTAAAACTAAAAAATTATTACTGGTAAGAAAACAGGAAGACAAATAAATTCTAAGATAGTCTCAGGGCCTGGGAGATAGTACCGTGGATAGGTGCTTGTTTTGCACATGGCCAAACTGGGTTTGAATTCCAGAATCACATGTAGTAATTGCTAGGCGTGATCCCTGAGTGCAGTCGGAACAAACCCTGGGCAGTGACAGATATGACCCAACACCGGCAACCAACCCCTCCTCAAATTGCTCCCTCCTCAACCTGCTAATTATCATTACAATTCCTCAAATATTTGAATATAGGAGTTCAACACAATAATTAGAAGTGAGGTGGGTAATTAAACTTTCACATTGCAGAGGCAACTGTGGGCAGAGAAACTGTGAGCAGGGTATAGGAAACATAAATCTTCTGTGATGAGGGAGGCCAGTAAAGACCCAGAGACTGGGAGTTTTGGAACAGAGATAATTCCCCCACCCTTCCTCTGTCTCCCTTCCTCCTTTCCTTCCTCTCCCAAAGTCAATCTTTTCGGTGCTTAGAAATATTAGGAAGTAGATTAATGGACCACATGGAAAAATTTTATAATGAGCATTGGACAAGCGCATTGTTGCCAGTAGGGGGGCACCAAGGAATTACCATAAATGGAGCCCGCTCGAGCAAATTGATGATGAACAGGAAGGTAGTGATAGTGAGAGTGAGAGGGGAAAAATAAGTGTTTTAGTTGCAGGGCAATTTCAGCAAAAGTATCTTTACTGAAATAAGTCCACAATGTAAATGTTTTCAAATAATCCTGGTTATATTACTGTGTGATAATTTTGGGTCTTAATCAGGTATAAATGATTTACTTATATATTTTAGATTATCATTAGTCTTCAAAATGGAAGTTGTTTTGACTTTTTAAAAAATATAGAAAGTACTATATTTCAAAATACATAGAATAATTTATGACTTAAAATATGTGCAGAAGACTTTAAAATGACTGTGTTTTTAATATGTTTATGAGAAGACTCACTTTGTTTCAAGTCGTTTGGCTAGAAGTTGCAGTTCCTAAGAACCGTTTAGTGGCATTGAGTGACATCATTATACATAAGTCCTTCCTTTCCTTACTTATTTCTAGGTTGCGGGAGTTTGAGGAAACAGTAAAAGCATTTTCTGGTAATATCTTCACGTGACAAGTCTCCAGCCGTCTAGCAATGGCCAATAGGAGCTCTTACGTGTATTCTAGCTGTCAACCACTGGAGGGCTCCCCTTGATCTAATTTGAGTTTGAAGTAAAAGTACTGTGAGATTTCTCAACGTAAGTCTTATATTTTAGCAGTGTTGATCAGAACAGAGCCCTTGTTGTATTGCTTAATATCATATTGTTTTGCCTATTTTTCTGGTTTCACTTCCCAACCCGTATATTTCCTCTCTCATTCTGAGTGCTGCAACACTGTATGACTGAAACCCAAATATGAACATCTTTGTAATTATATATCTCACGGTGGTATACTAAAAAAAAAAAAAAAAAAAAAAAAAAAAAACAAAACTGGTCTTGTTTAGGCCATTGCGTACTCTGTGAGTTCTGTGTCTTGTCCTGTACTACCCTTAAAATTAAAACATAATTTTAAAAATCTAATGTTCATTTAACTTTTTTTTTCTCCATTTACAAAGCAGTTCTCAGGTGGCCTGGGTAGATCTCGGGTGATCTGAACACAGGGTCCAGTATTCAATGAATCTAAATGCCAGCCGGCAGGGGCTGGGGCTCCGGAGTGCAGGATCAAACCTGCTGCGTGCTGTGCCCATTCGCAGGAGTAATTCTACCCTTACTTTTATGGATGAAGAAAGTCAGATTTTGAGCAATTAAATACAATTTATTAATATCACTCAGTAATTTTGAAATGGGTACTTACTGTATTAT
>JAJIBD010016487.1:0-24252 GCA_021461705.1 Cryptotis parvus | reverse complement strand
TTAAAAGGACACAATTTAGCTCATAGTTCTTTATGTTCATTTGGGATAAGTAACCTCCTATATCCTTCTAAATGCATTTCAGAGTTAGTATTGGGAACAGACGAAGGATGGACCAGTAGCCTGAAGACCCTCTGCTTTCTATGTGTTGAATCTTTACCAGATTTGAAAGGATGTTTAATTTATTTACAGGATACCTGAACTGAACACAAATTTAGGACTAATGTTGGAAAAGTAAGAGTGTATTAGAATTTACATTGGCGTCTTCTTTTCTTGTTCTGCTTGAGTGTCATCTGTAGGAATGTTATGTCATTCACAAGGAATTTCTGGGAATGTGAATCCCCGTTTTTTACTCTCTATTGTGTTTATACAAAAGGGTTAAAATAATGATTTTTAATTACTTTCTCCACAGACTCCACAGAATACCTGTGGCTTTCTATTCTTTCTCTTTGTTTTGCCCATTGGAAAACTGTAAACATAGCCCAGAATATAGTTTCTAAGTATGTGGTGCAGGGAGCATGGAGTGGGACCTGGTGGCATTGGGCCGCTTTAATTTATCGAATTAAACCATCCCCTTTGGTGGGAATTGGAGCTTTAATTTAAAAAAGTAGCTGGCTTTCTCCATAACAATTCTATGTTCTCTGGCTAGATAGATGGATTTATTGTCACTTGGGTATACAACATTTTGAGTTCCAATAACTCTGCTTCCTAATGTTTTAGTGGTTACCAGCACAAAGAGAACATTTCATATAAAACCTTTGCAAACATGGCCATGAAAAGTTATGAAGTTTTCAAACTGGTTCTTCCAGACTGACCCATCCCAGATTAATTCAGAGCATCTTTAATCTGCTAAAATGAAAGAGAGTTGGCTGTACTATGTGGGCAGAAGAAGACAAGTTATAAAAGAAAAGAATGTGAAATGAGTATCTATTTTCAAGGTAGCTGGGAACAAGTTGGAGATTATCTTTGCTGCTGTTTCCCTTTGAAGAAAATAAACCCAAGCAGCTACCTGAAGATGGTAGTTGGTTTTAAGTCATATTTGAAGACTGCTGAGAAACACATTGACCCCAGACCAGGCCACAGTTCCTTAGCCCACTAACTAAAAACATGTGAACGCCAAGCACCAGGCATATTAGGCAAAAACATTCGTATTTTCTTGGTCCTGTCCTAAGCAGTTTAGTGCATTACCCAAGAAAGAAAAAACCTTGGAAGCTGTAATGTGCCATGCTAAGAGAAAATAAGCTCTCCTGTACAGGGCAGGCTTAATTTTGCAAACTCCATTTCCTGGAGATAATTGGCCACTGGGCACTTACAGGAGGATTAGTTGGCTTGAAATATCTTCTCCCCTGAAATCTTTCCCAATCCTTCCAGCCTGAATAAATCTCCTCTTCTTTGTGCTCCTCTAGCTCTTGATCTTTGCCTCAATTACAGCTCTTATCACAGTCTCTGTGGCTTTACTGTTATTTCTGTCTTATCTCCTTTAGTAGGCTGCCGATTCTCTAACAAGACATTGTTCAGTCTTTTTTTTTTAACTTCTAGGTTCCTAGGACAGGGTGTGGTATGTCTTCAGAATATATTTTATGGAAGAACTGAAGGACAAAAGTGAAAGAAAGATATCATGATTTTTTTTCTATCATTATTATTTGATGTTACTTTCTTCCATCATATGAGATCTCAATCAAAACCTTTGAAGGAGAATTTGGAACACTTAGGAGATTCCAGAATGCAAGTGGAATAGAATTTCAAGAAAATTTACTAGTGAGCTTTTTGGGGATACTAAACATGTGCAAATATAGGTACATGGAAAATTCACTTTGAATAGTTCTACTTTGTTTGTTTGTTTTTTTTGTTTTTTGATTTTTGGGTTACGCCCGCGGCGCTCAAGGGTTACTCTTGGCTCTTTGCTCAGTATTACTCCTGCTGTGCGCAGGGGACAATATGGGATGCTGGGGATCAAACCTGAATTGGCTGCATGCAAAGCAAACACCCTACCCACTGTGCTATCGCTCGGGCCCGGAATAGTTCTGCTTCTTTTGAAAGACTGAGACTAGGCAGAGAGAGGCAGACATTATATTACTAATAGATTCTGAAGCTGCCAGTTAAAGAAACTGCATTTGTGCTAAGAAGTGAAATAGTTTCTTGAAAATAGGTGAAGATTTCCTAGTACAAGAAAAGGTGTAGGAACATGACTTAAAAAAGAAAGCAGGAAATGAAACATCTTAAAGCACAAATACTGTAGAACTTAAGGTGTCCTTTCAATTTATAGGCTAGATCCATCCTTACATTAAGCCACTCAAATTACAAAAAGCCAGAAAATAATCTGGTTATATTAAATCAGTCTATAATGTACCCAACTTTCAATTCAGGAATTTCCTTCAGAGAAAAGATGCAATCTAAGAGATGTGATTTCCCAAAAGAAAATCAAGGTGCTATTAACAAAAGAATGGAACGAAGATCTTGGCAAACTAAACACGAATCATGTCCACTATAATTTACCCTAGAAAGTACACAAATTAGAAGATGACTTTAGGGAATGAAGCTTTCTTATGGCTAATGGGAAAGAGGAAATCTTGGACAAATTATGTTTACTAAGTGGGTTAGACTTGATTATAAGTATAGCACATTCAACAAGTTTTATCAAATGCTTTTTTTCACCATGAATGATTCCCCTGTACTTCCTGGATTCAAGAGGAGGCAATGGGGGAGGAAGGAGTCCCAGAAAGCAATTGCTTGACAATTAGGTAAAGGTTTTATCTGTGTACCTAAAGATGTGTTGCTGCTCTAGTCCTGAGGGGCATATTATTTATTACCTGGGTCAACTTGGTGATGCACATGGGCCTACAGGGCCCCACCTTTCCCCCAAAGTATTGAATGGAGACTTGGGCCTCCACCCTGTGATGGTGAAGCTTGAGAGACCATGTGGTGTTGCGGATCAAACTGAGGTGGGCTGTGTGCAAAGCATTGACTTTAGTCCCTGTTCTGTGTCTTCAGCCTTATTTAAGAGGATTTTTATTATATCTTTGACCTTTATTTTTTTAATTTTTCTTTATATAAACACCATGATTTTTAAAGAACAAAGTTTGTCACAATACAGTTGTTACAAATATTCATCGTTCAACACCAGTCCCACCACCAGTGTGCTCCAACCACCAATAGAGACCCTCCATTCTCACCCATCCTCCCACCACAATGCCTGCTCCCCTAGCCGGCACTAATTATATTGACCATTGCAGCCCATATATGGAAATGGTATTGATAAAGTTATGGCTGTTTAATTCTATCAGATGTGATTGGATACCTGACACATCAGTATACTACGCTTTGAGATATTGCCACAGGAAGAACCAGTGGCAGCTCTGCCATGTGTCTGTGTCTCTGGATCATGGCCGTTAGCACCGGAAGCAGTTTGTGGGCACAACCACCCATTCCTTTTGGAGGGGCAGAGGTAAGGGGAGGGTCCCCAGTTCCAGGTCCATCGGTAACCTGGTGAGTTTAGCTGCAGCGACCTGCATACCTGGGTTTGAAATCGACTTCTCTCTTGGGTGGGGCTCTGATGAGTTGTGGAGTCCCAACTTGAAAACGGCTGTGATAGCGTTGCATGAAGTTTTGCTGGCTTCTGAGGCTTTATTGGGGTGGGTCAAGAACAGAACCTGCCCTCCCCCAACACCATCACCTGGGTGCCTCGTGTTTAGCCAAGCATGGGAAGAACTGGTCAAGAGGATTTTTGTCCTTTTTGTTTTAACACTGTTAAATTTCTAAGAAAGTCATCTTTACTATAAGGTGTAGAAAGATGAACCATGCAGGAAGTCCTCAAATAACAACAAATTGAAATTCGTAATTGATGAGTAACCAAAGGTAATAGAATTTGTCAACGCTCTCTGTACTTTTTCATGTAACATATAACAAAGTTATAGGTAGGAGGTAAGAGTCTGAGTTTATCTAGTAAAATAGAGCATTATTACATATTATGGCATTGCACAACAGACATTCATTATAATCTCCTTATATCACTGATCTAAGATTTTCAAGTGCTTCTGCGTGTCACAAACTGATAAGTTCTTTATATACATTGCTCTTTTGATGGTTTTAAAAAAATCCAGTAAGAGTGGACACTCTCAGGGTTAGAATAATATGAGTGAAAGAAAGTATATAATTTCCTATAGTTACATAACCTGTGACAGGGCTAAAGAACAATATAAAAAATATGGATCTGGAATATAAATATGTTACATGTACTCATATATACATATAATTACTAGCTTGGTTATAACTTTATAATATATTGTATGAAATATACAGGTTGTCTACCTTTCAAACACAGTCTAGTTGGGGATTTATAATGAAATTCTAAAAGTGTACATAAAACAAAATTTTTGTGGATTAGGGAAAGATCATAAGCACAATGATTTTTACATATAAATATTTTAATTACATATATAAATATTTTAATTACAACTCTAAGTTAAATTGTTGTGGGTTAGGGAAAGACCCATAATCACCATGGGACTTTTATATATAAATATTTTAATTGCATTTAAATTACATCTACATTTAGTTACTCTAAAATGGTTTTCACATTTTATATTTAAACTAATTTTTGCTTTAGATCTATTTGACTCTTAAATAACTTATTAAAAGCAGCTATAAAAGATGCTTAAAATGTATAGAATAAAAAAAAATAAAAAAATGTATAGAACACATTTCTTTATTTGCATTAAAATATAAAAGCAGAAATATAGTATTGACGTAGGGCAGACATATAAACCCAAGGAATATAATTTGGAGAGTATAAATAGAAACTCAACATTTATGATCAATTGATTTTGGACAATTACGCATGTGTATTACAATCACGATCTTCCTGTTGATCATCTATTTGCTAGAGCAGGCACCAGTAATATCTCCATATGTCCTGTCTCATGCCAGTAGAGCCAGAGGCATCGGCTTGCTACAGGAACATAAAGAGCCTCAAACCATTATATTAGGTCATGGGAATGACCCAATATAATTGCTACTGGGATTTAGCATATCAAATACAACACGAAAAGCTTGCTAGGCTTGCCGAACAGTAGGCAAACTCTTTTTAAACACCTCCAAATAAAGCATTTATTGATGAGCTGCACGGCTGCAAGCGGCGCGCAAGCCAGGCTGCAATGGGCTGGTCTGCTGGGTGGAGTTCTGACAAGAGGGAAGTCCAAATGTGGAAAATGGCGGCGCCCGTGGAGTGAAGAGGGGTGGTCTGGCTTGTTGTGAGGCTCTGCCAAGGTGGTGGGCCAGGGCTAGAACCCGCCATGCCTCCCAACTGCCTCATGAATGGTTGTGCACAGGGAGAGCAAGGAACAGCTCTGCCCCATGTCTGAGAGTCTCTGGACCAGCATACCTTGGCCGGATTGAGGAAAAAGCTGTTGCTGGGTGGGTGTCCATGATCCAGGCTGTGATGGGCTGGTCTGCTGGGTGGAGTTCTGAAGAGAGGGAAGTCCAAATGTGGAAAATGGTGCCCGGGGAGTGACGGGGGGTGGTCTGGCTTGTTGTGAGGCTCTGCCAAGGTGGTAGGGCTAGAACCCGCCATGCCTCCCGACTGCCTCATGAACAGCTGTGCACAGGGAGAGCAAGGAACAGCTCTGCCCCATATCTGAGAGTCTCTGGAATACACATGTGTATTATTAAAGAGTAATTGCAAATGATTCAAGAATGACCAAATTTCTGTGTCCAAAAGAACAAAATTGTATTCTTACCTACACCATATACAAAAGTTAACTTGCATTTTAAAACATATAAAAGCTAACATAATAAAATCTTAGAAGATAGCATAGAAGTTAATCTTTTATTTTTCTATGTACTTTTCTTTATTTCTGGTCATGTTGATTAATTAATAAGACTGTAATTATTTAAGTATACAGTGTTATCTCCTTATAAAACTATGTCACTACACAACACTTATCACCAAAGTAACAATATCCTTTCCCATGGTCTATTGAATCCCCTCCTTACTCCTTCTAGTATCTTGATTTCATGTTCAGAATCCAAGGATTTGCTTTCATTTGACTTTGCATTCTTTCTTTTCTTTTCTTATGAGGAAGAGGGGAAGTGGTTTTGGGTTACACCTGACTATTCTTTTAGCTTTTTTTAGGGGGGCTCATTTATTGTCACTGTTCCAAATGTGCACAAAATATTAGAAAATAATCCCCAACTCAATTTCCCCATACACACAACATTCCCCCTCCAACACAAATAATTTTTTCCCCAAAACACAAAAAACGTAAAACTGGTCCTGGTATTTCCATAAACAGTGCAGGTAAGAAACAGTTTAGAGAAAATTTAACAAGATTCAGATGACATCCATTCTGTTCCCTCATGGATGAGAGGTAATAAACCCACATGGGTCCTATCCTCCACATGCTTTCCCATCTCTGGTAGAAGTCCTTTTCACAAGTGGTTGATTTGGCTGCTTTGTTCCTGGCTACCTGTTTCTGTTCTCAGGGATCCCTTTATAACAGTGCTCATGGGACCATATGGTGCTGAAGATCAAACTGTGATCAAGCCACCTTGATCAAGCCAGCTTGATCAAGGTGGCTTGATCATAGTTTGAGAAGCAAATGCCTTAACCTCTGTACTATTTATTCAATAGCCCACATTATTTATTTATATACTAAAATTATTGCAATTATATGATACTTACTTTTTCTGAATTAAGCTATGTTGTGCAAAAACTAAGATTCCATTTTTCCTTATTATTTAGTATCATTCCACTATGTATACATCCCATATAAAAATGTGTTGGGCATATTTGGATTGTCTTTTTGTCTTAGCTATTATCTGTATATACCTGTATACAGATATCTGGTATATGAATATTTTCCCACTAAGATTTTTGTTTTTAAATATGGTTTCTTTAGCTTTTTAGAAGATTTTTAGTTTAATTCAATTCAATTTTTTAAAATTTTGCTTGTGTGCTCTTACGAATATAACAAATTATTTTATTCCATGAATAAATTATAGGAATTAATATCAAGGAGTGTTTTTCCTCTATGTACTTTGTGATTTGGGGTCTAACAGCTAAATTTAGAAATTATTTCTTCTTAGTTTTCATATACAGTATGAGTTAGTCATCCGGTTTCACTCCACTATTCAATTTTTAAAAACAATTTACTGAAGAGATTTTCCTTTCTCTGTTTATGTTATTGGCTGCTTTGTTATTACTCAGCTATTCAGATATGTAAGAATTTATTTCTGAGTTCTCAATTACATTACATTGATTTTTATTTACATTTTTAATTTCAATGATGTATTTATCATCATAGCTTTGTAATGCAGTTTGAAATCAGAAAACACAATGCCTTCATTCTCTTTTGCCCTGGAATAGTTTTTGCTATTTGGGGTACTTTGTAGTTCTGTGTGAATTTCAGTGTTGTTCTATTTCCTTGAAGAATAGTATTGGGATTTTGATAGGTACTGAGTAGGTGATCATTTAACAATGTTAATTATTCTAATTCATCAGCATGCAATATAATTCCAACTCCTTGTGGATTTCACTAAAATGAAAAGACATTTGTGCTTCAAAGAAAGATACCAAAAAACTAAAAAAGACAATTTACAGAATGTAAGGGTAAAAAACAAATTAATACATTCAAAATGGAATTTGTATCCAAAATATTTGTAAAGAGTATTACAAGAAAAGAATATTACAACAAGATAACAATCCATTTTTAAGCAAATGAAAGATTTAAATAAGCATTCATCTAAAGAAGAGATACAAATAGCCAGTGAGTACAGGAGAATATTTTATTGTTACCAGCCATGGAGATCAGCAGGTCAAAATAGCTATGAGATACCACTTCAACTCCAATAGAATGACAAAAATTTTAAAAGACATAAAATTACATGTGTTTAAAAGAATATGGAAAAAACTATACCTCTACAGTCCTCATAGGATTATAAAATGATGCAGTCACGTAGGGCAATAGTCTAGCTATTTCTTCAATAGTTAAACAAAGGGTACGTTTGTGTTAAGCTTTATAATACAGCAATTCCTGTTTTAAGTTTATACTTAAGAGAAAGACATACACCCACATAAATTCTATATATGAATATCCCTAGTAGCATTATATTCATAATATCCGCAAAGTCGAAACAACCCAAATATTCCTCAAATGAACGGATAAGTAAAATTTGGTGTATACATAGAATGAAATATTATTTGATAACGTAAAGGAAATGAAATACTGTCACAGCCAGCAACAGGTATTAACCCTGAAACTATGATATGTAAATTGTCATCATATGCCACTTATTGTGTGAGTCTATTTATATGAAATGCCTAGAATACCACTTCACTTGTATCACTTGTCTTCCCGTTGTTCATTGATTTGCTCAAGCAGGCACCAGTAACATCTCCATACGTCCTGTTGCAAGCAAGTGTAGCCCAAGGGCATCTGTTTGCTCCAGGAACAGGAAGAGCCTCAAACTATTCTTCAGGTTCAGAAAGGCACAAGAATATGGTTTCTAACTCATGCTACAAATCCTGATTTGTGTTAGAAAAGTATGTCTCCATCTGGTCTTTGCTCAGGCATCTAATACAGAATTCGTCTCATTTCTGGATAGACAAGGTTTCTAGATAGATAGTTGGATCTTCAGAGGCATATGAAGAGTGTTCTGGGTCCCATGTATCATCAACTCAGTTATGTAACCTTGATAAATTACTTGCATAAGTAAAATATTTTCAAAAGAGCTTGTCTGTGGCAGGAGAGATAATACAAGTGGTAAGGCACTTGCCTTGTACACAGCTCACTTTGTTTGCTAGTAAGCCCCGCAGAAGGTACCCGAGCCCATCGTGAGTGATGCCTGAGCCTAGGACCTTGAATGCCACCAAGTGTGGTCCCTCAAACCTATATATATATATATATATATATATATATTTGATATATATATATCAAACCAACATATATATAAACTATATAATATATATAGTGTGTATATATATACATATATATATATTCACTGTATCACTGTCTTCCTGTTCATCATCCATTTGCTCCAGTGGGCACCAGTAACATCTCCATATGTCCTGTCTCATGCAAGTAGAGCCCAAGGGCACCTGCTTGCTCCAGGAACATAAAGAGCCTCAAACCATTCCATCAGGTCATGGGAATGAGGTCCGTAATTTTACTGGTTTTTGGCATATCAAATGCAACATGGGTAGCTTCCCAGTCTCTGCCACGAAGGTGGTATACTCTCAGTAGAAGGCTCTCATCTTGAGCATTTACTGATGAAACTCATCGGGTAAAGACCAGGTTTTCTTGGGTGGAGCTCTAAGGAGCCTTGGTGTCTGGATGTTGAGAATCACTGAGCAATTGGTGTGGGGGTTCCTTTGCCTTCTTGCTAGGCTCACTGAGATGATGGGCCACAGCTAGAACCTGCCTAGAAATATACAGAGTGTATAAATGTGAAGATCCTGGGAAGGACCTGATCCTAACATCCAATACGATCTAAGAGTCACAGAAACAGAGCAGCCACGAGCTGCAAACTGATGGAGCTGTGGGTCTGGCATGTCTCTCTTACGGGGTTGGAGGTGGAGGTGGAGCAATGGGAGGAGGGGCCCAAATCCTTGCTCCAAGACCGGCCAGCTTGGTTCCTCGCCCGCACGTGTGAGCGAACCCTTGGAGCTATGTTGCACTCAGCGAGGGGCTGGCCCAGCCCTATACCGCACCAGAGCTCCATGGGTTGCTTCCAGGTGGGGCCAAACAGAACAGCTGTGGGTCTGGAGTGGTTGGGTGTCTCTCTTCTGGAGTTGCTGACAGAGCTGTGGATCTGGCATGTCTCTCTTCCAGGGTTGGAGGTGGAGGTGGAGAACTCTCTGGTGGAGCTCTAGTGGCAGTAAAGGGCTTAGCCAGCCCCTGGCCAAGTCCAACATAGCTCCAAGGGTTCGCTCACGCCTGTGGGGGGGCACGCTTGCTGGACTTGGAGTGGGGATTTGGGCCCCCTCTTCCTATTCTTCCACCTCCACCTCCAACCCCGGAAGAGAGTTATGCCAGACCCACAGCTCTGTCAGTGACCACGGAAGAGAGACGATCCAGACCCAACCACTCCAGAACCACAGCTGTGCCTCTCAGCCCCACGTGGAAGCCTAGAATATAAAAATTCATAAAAACAAAGTAAACTTTATTTTTATAAACTATGGTTGGGATGGAAAGTAACTGTTAATAGTCTGAAAGTTTTTCTGAGGGCTGATTGTAGTGTTATAAAATAAGTGGTGTAGGCTAATCTACACTAAACTCTGTAAAGATACTAATCTCTCTAAATATTTCCAAACCCTCAAATTGTCCATGCTAAAATGATGAGTTAACAGTATATTAATTACATTTAGCAAAGCTACTGTTTTACAAGAAAAATGCATGACCAGTCTTTAGCTCTCTATGACAAATTTTTGGAATGACTTCTCCAAACTTGTTTTTATAAAGCAGTTGTGTAATTGTTCACACATTCTGCTCTTTACCAATAAGCTTCGATTGTCCATTGTGTGTTTATATTATAAATATATCATCCCCATTTTAACACTTTCCTGATTTTTATTCATCTCTTTTAACCCATCCTTCATAATTTAGCTCTAGTTATATCTTTACCAAGAAATCTACCACTATTCCTAGTTCAATCATGAGCTATATTTATCTGTACTCAGTTTTACCATATAAACTTCATTCCAGCAAGAATCACATGCCATAATTATCTATTTTCAGTTCTGTGCCTTGACTAGTGTATAAGCTCATTGTTGCATTTGTCTTTGTTTTGAGGGGTACTTTAGTTTAGTTTTGTCTTTTATTCTGACCTGGTTCCTGGTGCATAATGGACATCTAGAAATGTTTTTTTTTTTTTTTTTTTTTGCTTTTTGGGTCACACCCGCGACGCTCAGGGGCTACTCCTGGCTCTGCACTCAGGAATTACTCCTGGCAGTGCTCGGGGACCATATGGGATGCCGGGATCGAACCCTGGCCGGCACAGGCCGGCCGCGTGCAAGGCAAACGCCCTACCCGCTGGGCTATCGCTCCGCCCCTAGAAATGTTTGAAGAAATAAATGCTTAAGGGCAAAAACTAAAATGATATCCTAGTTGATAGAAATCTATGAATTCTTTGGATATAAATATCCACAGATTCTATATACCAGGATATAGATTCTATAATACCAGGATATTTTCTTATTTTACAGATGTTTTGGGATTAAACCTTACTTTTATGTGTTGAGTTTAAATATCTTGTGTGAATAGAGGCTATGGTGAATAAGTTTTATTCAGATCTTTCACCATTTATCTGCTATCTTACTTTAAGTGCACTGAAATGTTTTTAATAAGGCTATAACATAAACAAGGGATCAATCCCCTCATCCCCACTACTTCCAATGACCCAGTGGGTGTGACTATGAGCCTCTCAGATGTCATTTACAACCGTCCAGGTACTGATCAGTAACCCAAGAGGATGACCAGGCACACCTCTGCTATAGCTCCTGCCTGTGGAGAACACCCAGGAAGCAAAGAGAGGGGGGAAACTAGTTCCCTCCCTGGCCATTTTCACCATCACTTCTTGGATCAGCAAACACATGGGTTGCTGGGGATGCACCAGCCTTGCTTGAGGGGGGGATTGAGGCCCCTCCCTCATCTTGTCATCTCCAGTGACCCAGTGGACTTGACCACGAGCCTCGCAAACATCATCTACAAGCCACCAGGTACCAGGGCTGATTAGTAACCTGGGAGAATGACCAGATTCACAGATGCTACAGCTCCTGCCTGCAGAGAGCTTCCCAGGAAGCAAAGAGAGGGGAAAACTGGCTCTGACCCTGGCCAACTTCACTATCGCTTCTAGGGTCAGCAAACGTGGGTTTTTGTGGACGCACCAGTTGGTCTTGGAGTGGGGATCAAGGCCCTCTCCTAATCCCCCCACACCTTCAATGACCTAGGGGATGTTTACTACAAGCTTGAAGATGTCATCTACAACCAACCAGGTACCAAGACTGATCAGTAAGACCGAGAGAATGACAAGATGCACCACTGCTACAGCTCCTGCCTGTGGAGAGCTGCCCAGAAAGCAAGGAGGGGGAAACTGATTCCTTCCCTGGCTAGTTTCATCATTGCTTCTAGGAGCAGCAAACATGCAGGTTGCCGTGGGCATGCCAACTGGGCTTGGAGCGGGGTATTGAGACCCCCTCCCCCCACCTCCTATGACCCAATGGGTGTGACTACGAGCTGTGCAGATGCCATTCACAACCAACCATGAACCAGGACTGATAGTAGTAACTCTGGGAAGAATAACCAGAGACACAACTACTACAGCTTCTTCCTGTGGCATGCTGTGAAGCAGCTGCACAACAACTCAACCACCCAGTTGAGTGTCAGGTCTATGGCAGGACCTTTGCCATATATATGTTGCAATGATCAATGTTGTTGCAGCCAGCTATGAAAGCTGGTGGGAGGATAGGGAATGGGTGGTGGGGAATAGCATTTGGTGGCGGTAGGGGCACACTGGTGGTAGGACTGCTGTTGAACAATGAATGTTTGTGACAACTGTACTGTGAAGAAATCTGTAAATCAAGGTGTTTAAAGTTTTCAAAAGCATCAATAATTTTAAGAATTTAGATTAGTATTTTTTCAATGCACGGATACTTAAGGAACTGATGAAGTGATAAATAAGCAACAATCACCAGTGAATAAAATAGACCCCACAATTACTTCTATGTAGTTTATACTTTAAAACAGTAAGTGGTAAAAGATGAAATATGTGGACATATGTGGGATGAGGGTTCCAAGCAAGGAGCAATTACTGTGATTGCCAGAATATGTTTGGTGAATTGAAGGAGGTTAATGTAGCTGGGGTATAATGAATATTGGACAGTGGTATAGTAATATCATTCCTAGTAGCAGACAGGCTTATTGGACACAATTCTTTTTTTCCAGTGAAAAATCTCCCATTTGGTGCTTATGGGGTCCTGGGACCACTCCCAGTGATATGTGCCAACCAGTGATGCCCAATAATACTGGAAATTGAACCAGATCAGCAGTGATGCACTTTAACAACTAGATTAACTCTCTGGCTCTGGACTGTTCTTTATCCTTTTCACTAAAAAGTGTTTTTCATGTTAATATTGACTATATTTTCTACCCAATGTATGGAGTAAGCTTGGCAAATGACTGCTTTGATTAATCAAAAGTGATCAGAAATAATGACATGTCATTCACTCCAACATCCACAGGCCTTTATGGGAGGCATGTGTTTTTTTTTAACATTTTATTATACCACCGTGAGATATACAATTACAACGTTGTTCACACTTGGAGGTTTCAGTCACACAGTGTTCCAGCACCCTGCCCTCCACCAGTGCCCATCACCCACCACCCATGTCCCCAATTCCCTCCCCCATCCCATGTCCTGCCTAAATGGCAGGTTCTTTATCTCCTCTCTCCCTCTCTCTCTTCCTTCTCCTACACATTGTGGGTTGCACTACATACACTTAGAAGCCACCATGTGCATTTTTTGTCTGTATTTAATGCTCAGTTCTATGTTGGTATCAGACCTTTTGACATTTATTCACACATGTTCCCTTTTCTATCTTACCTAACCTCTGACTCCCATGCGCTTTGTGGCATTTTCCACTTTTGGTAAGATCACCTGGTATATTTATGTCATGCAAATAAATGTAGTCATTCTATGTCTCTCTTTTTCCTTCTGACTAATTTCACTCAACATGATTCTTTCCATGTCCATCCATTTATAGGCAAATTTCATAACTTCATATTTCCTGACAGCTGCATAGTATTCCATTGTGTAGATGCACCACAGTTTCTTTTTTGTTGTTGTTGGTAGTAGCTTTCTTCCTTTATTTTTGCCATATCGGGGGATAAAATCCAGGAACTCACAAGTATGAGGTATGTGTTCTTCTATTTGAGCCACATTCCTAGGCCAGAATATCTATTTCTTAATTTTATTTTATTTTTTAAGTATTTTATTATACCACCGTGAGATATACAAATAAAAAGATATACAATTAAAAAGTTCATATTTGGGTTTTGGTCATACAGTGTTCCAGCACCCATCCCTCCACAAGTGCCCATCTCCCACCACCAACGTCCCAGGTTCCCTCCCCACTTCCCCAGCTCACCTCCATGGCAGGTTCTTTATTTCTTTCCCTTTCTCTCTCTTTCTCTATTCCTTCCCTTCCAGACTATGGATTACAGAACATACATTAAAAGGTTGTCATGTGTATCCTGTTGCCTCTATTTAATGCTCAGTTCTAGGTTGGCATTAGTACCCCCCGACAATTATTACCACACTGTTCCATTTTTCTGTCTTACCTAACCTCTGACTCCCACACGTTTGTGATAATTTCCACCTTTGACAAGACCTCCTGATATATGTCTCACTTGACCTTGGATATTGGTATCATAATATGTACATATATATTTATGCCATGCAAATAAATGCAGTCATTCTGTATCTGTCTCTCTCCTTCTGGCTAATTTCGCTCCAACATAATCTTCTCCGTGTCCATCCATTTATAGGCAAATTTTATAACTTCATTTTTCCTAAGAGCTGCATAGTATTCCATTGTGTAGATGTACCAAAGCTTCTTTATCCAGTCATAGATTTTCGGGCACTCTGGTTGCTTCCAGATTCTGGCTATTGTGAATAATGCTGCTATGAACATAAAAGTAGGGATGGTGTTTCCGCTGCGTATTTTTTGGTTTCCCAGAGTAGATTCCCAGGAGTGGTATGGCTGGGTCAAATGGGAATTCAAATTCTAGTCTTTGGAGGAAAGTCCATATTGTTTTCCAGAAAGGCTGTACCAGCCAGCATTCCCACCAACAATGGATGAGTGTCCCCTTTTCCCCACATCCACGCCAGCACTTGTTGTTCTTGCTCTTTTGAATATGTGCCAGTCTCTGTGGCGTAAAGTGGTATCTCATTGTTGTTTTGATTTGCATCTCTCTGATGATTAGTGATGATGAGCATATTTTCATATGTCTTTTGGCCATTTGAATTTCTTCCTTGCTGAAGTTTCTGTTCATTTCTTCTCCCCATTTTTTGATGGGGTTGTTTGTTTTCTTCTTGTAAAGCTCTACCAGTGCCTGATATATCCCGGGTATTAACCCCTTATCAGATGGGTATTGGGTGAATATTCTTTCCCATTCTGTGGACTGCTTTTGTATCTTAGTCACTGTTTCTTTTGAGGTGCAGAAGCTTTTTAGTTTCATGTAGTCCCATAAGTTTATCTTTTCTTCTAGTTGCTTTGTTAGTGATGTTTCACCTTTGAAGATGCCTTTAGCTTCAATGTCGTGGAGCTTTTTTCCTGTAATTTCTTCAATGTACTTTATGGATTCAAGTCTGATATTGAGATCTTTAATCCATTTTGATCTGATTTTTATGCATGGTGTTAGACACAGGTCCAAATTCATTTTTTACATGTCGCTGCCCAGTTTTCCCAACACCACTTATTGAAGAGGCTTTCCTTACTCCATTTTAGACTCCGTTGCACCTTTATCAAAGATTAAATGATCATGTGTTTGAGGTTGGGTGTCAGGATACTCAATTCTATTCCATAGGTCCACAGGTCTGTTTTTATTCCAATACCATGCTGTTTTATTACTACTGCCTTGTAGTACAGTTTGAAGTTGGGAAAGGTGATGCCTCCCATCTTCTTTTTCCCGAGGATTGCTTTAGCTATCCTTGGGGGTTTATTGTTCCATACAAATTTCAGGAGCGTTTGGTCAATTTCTTTGAAGAATGTCATCGATATCCTCATAGCGACTGCATTGAATCTGTACAGAGCTCTAGGGAGTATTACCATTTTGACAATGTTGATTTTCCCCATCCATGAACAGGGAATGTATTTCCATTTCCTTGTGTCCTCTTTTATCTCTTGGAGTAGTGTCTTGTAGTTTTCTTTGTACAGGTCCTTTACATACTTGGGTAAGTTGATTCCTAGGTATTTGATTTTCTGTGGCACAATTGTGAATGGAATCGTTTCCTTAATATCCCTTTCTTCTCTTTCGTTATTTGTATATAGGGAAAGCCACTGACTTTTTGGGTGTTGATTTTGTATCCTGCCACTCTACTATATGTGTCTATTGTTTCTAGGAGTTTTTGGTAGAGAGTTTAGGGTTCTCTAGGTATAATATCATGTCATCTGCAAATAATGATAGCTTGACTTCTTCCTTACCTATCTGGATGCCCTTGATGTCCTTTTCTTCTCTGATTGCTATGGCAAGTACTTCCAGTACTATATTGAATAGAAGAGGTGAGAGTGGGCAACCTTGTCTTGTCCCTGATCTCATGGGGAAGGCTTTCAACTTTTCCCCATTTAGAATGATGCTTGCTGTGCGCTTTTGGTAGATGGCTGTAACTATCTTGAGGAAAGTCCCTTCAATTCCCATTTTCTGGAGGGTTTTAATCATGAACGGGTGCTGGATCTTGTCAAATGCTTTTTCTGCATCTATTGAAAGGATCATATGGTTTTTATTTTTTCTTTTATTGATATGTGTGTTATGTTGATTGACTTGCGAATATTGAACCATCCTTGCATTCCTGGGATGAATCCTACTTGGTCATGATGTATAATCTTCTTGATGATTCTTTGGATTCTGTTTGCTAGTACTTTGTTGAAGATCTTAGCATCCGTGTTCATCAGGGATATTGGTCTGTAGTTTTCTTTCTTTGTGTTGTCTCTCCCTGCTTTGGGTATCAGGGTGATATGTGCCTCGTAGAAGCTGTTTGGGAGTGTTTCTGTTTCTTCTATTTCCTGGAAGAGCTTGAAAAGGACTGGCAGTAGGTCCTCCTTAAAGGTTTGGTAGAGTTCACTAGGGAATCCGTCTGGACCTGGGCTTTTGTGTTTGGGCAGACTTTTAATTACTGTTTCTATTTCCTCAATGGTGATAGGCTTATTCAGGTATTGGAGGTCTTCTTGTTTCAGCCATGGGAGGTTATAGGACTTCAGGAATTCATGTTTGTTGCATATATGTTTAGTAGTGTAATTTCTTCCTGGTGTACATACCCTTAATTAATAAGAAGTGGCCTTTGTTGTCCCTTCTAACCTTTTGCAGCCTGAAATCTATATTATCTGATACTAATATGGCCACACCAGCGTTTTTTGGAGGAGTTGTTTGCATGGAGAATGGTCTTCCAACCTTTGACTCTGAGTCTCTGTTTGTTCTGATTATTCAGATGCGTTTCTTGTAGACAGCAGAATGTTGGGTTCAATTTTTTAATCCATTTTGTCACTCTGTGTCTCTTAATTGGTGCATTAGACCATTGACATTGAGAGAGATTATTGTCATTGGATTTTGTGCCATCTTTCTTTTGTGTTTGTTGTGCTTATGGGTTTGGTCGCATTACAGTAGACCCTTCAGTCCTTCTTTTAAAGTTGGTTTTGAGTCCATGAAGTTCCTGAGTTGTTGCTTATCCATGAAGTTGTGTATCTTTCCTTCATATCTGAATGTGAGCCTGGCGGACACCACAGTTTCTTTATGCAGTCATCAGTTCTCGGGCATACTGGTTGTTTCCAGGTTCTGGCTATTGTGTATAGTGCTGCTATGAAAATAAAAGTGCGGATTGTGTTTCTGCTGTGTGTTTTTGGCTTCCCAGGGTATATTCCCAGGAGTGGTATGGCTGGGTCAAAGGGAGCTCAATTTCTAGTCTTTGGAGGAATGTCCATATTGTTTCCAGAAAGGTTGTGCAAGTCGACATTCCCACCAACAATATATGAGAGTCCCCTTTTCCCTGCATCCACGCCAGCACTTGTTGCTTTTACCCTTTTGGATATGGGCCAGTCTCTGTGGTGTGGAGGTGATATCTCATTGTTGTTTTGATTTGCATCTCTCTGATGATTAGTGATGATGAGCAGTTTTTCATATGCCTTTTGGCCATTCAAACTTCTTCCTTGTCAAAATTTCTGTTCATCTCTTCTCCCCATTTTCTAATGGGGTTGGCTGTTTTTTTCTTATATAGCTGTACCAGTGCCTGATATATCCTGGATATTAACCCCTTATCAGATGGGTATTGAGTGAATATTCTTTCTCATTCTGTGGACTGTCTTTCTATCTTGGTCACTGTTTCTTTCAAGGTGCAGAATTTTGGGATGTCGGTGGGTGGTTCCGGAGTCAGGGGTCAAGGTGGGGGGTCGGGCAGTGGAAGGTCCAATGACGCTGGATGGGGCTTGGTCCCCTCCTCAAAGCTGGAGCCCTTTCTCCTGGAGGCGGAGTGGCTGGGGGCTGCCTGCTGCAGAACGCACCTGGTGGGAAGAGCGGGGATCTGCTGGGTGTCAGGGCTGGATGGCGTCCAGGTCATCATGTGTTTTCTTAACTCCATGTGGCTCTATCGTCATCAACAATAGCACAGGATGAGCATGTGTAAAGCAGAATAACTCACAACCAACCTGTACTCATATGTAGGAATAGCCATAGCCATGGCCAATCGTCGGATGGTTATTTGCGGCCTGTGAGGGTTTAGGTGGTTTCTGCTGCAGTGTTATCTCTAGACACTTCTGCAGGTCATAGCTAATTGAGAAAGCCGTCAGTACTAATCTGGCATTGTCAGTGTATCTAATTTCCCTTTTAACGTTTTATTATTCAAATAGTTTATAGTTTGAAATTAATTATTTCTGGAAATGGGGAGTTGTAAATAAGGAGTGAAATAAACACGGTATAGCTATCTGTATTTGGAAAGAGTAAACCTCATTTGACTAGATTTTTTCCAGTAAATTGTTTAGTGTAAGAAAAACAAGGGCACTTTTCTGTTCCCCACTTTTCTCTTTCCCCTTTCATACTGGGACATCTGTTGTTTCAATTAAATAGTCTGAGGTTTTTATATAACTTAAATAAAAAAACAACTTGTTAGCCTGGGATTTATATTTTGGCACCTTTGTATGTTAGTACTACTCATTCAGTAGATGGGTAATTCCTCAAAAAAGTAAAATCCACAAAGTACAGTGATGTGTGAAGTTATTTTTATAAATAAATTCAATTTATGTTTCATTTTGACAAGTTATAGTTCCTAGGCTAAATTTTCTAAAAAGAATTCACACTTTATCCATGTGTATCACAAATTTGAGCTGAGTAAGAATGCACATAGAAAATTAATCTCATCAGCTGTCGTAAAAAATATACAGGAATTTTTTTCCTCTTCAAATGCAAAAGGAGAAAATCACTTCAAAGTATATAAATTTAGTCAGCAAGAAGTTACCGTATTCAGGTGAACAGCATATGTCAAATAATCAGAGCTATTGAAAAGATGAGAAGTGGGAGATGGGGGTAGGAGAAGAGGTGAAAATGATCAAATGATACAAACTGCCAGTTATCGGATGACTCATGCGGATGTCTATAGTCAACAATACTGTATTGCTGAAGTGACAGTACAGTGGGTAGGGTGTTTGCCTTGCATGTGGCCTACCCATGTTTGATCCCCAGTATCTCATATGGTCCCCACTGCACCCCCAAGAGTAATTCCTGAGTCCAGAGCCAGGAGTAACCCCTGAGTATTGCAGGGTATGACCCAAAAAGCAAAATAAATAAACAAACAATACCATATTATAGATTTGAAAGCTGCTAAGAGTAGATATATTTCTCATCACTGGGAAAAAATAATTGTAACTGTATATAGGTATGTTTACTAGACATATTGTGATGATCATGTGCTAATGCATACAGTTATTTTTTTTCATTTTGAGGCCACACCCGACTGTACTCAGTACAGTATACTTCTGGCTCAAAGCTCAAGTCACTCCTGGTAGGCTCAAGAACCATATGGAATATGAAGAGTCAAACGCAGGTCAGCTGCATGCAGGACAAAAGCTCTACCTGATGTACTATGACTCCATACATACAATCATCAAATCATTATGTTATACACCTAAAATTAATAGAATATCATATGCTAGTTATATAAAAATAAACAGTCCTTCAATAAATTTATCCTAAAAATTACTTTAACAAGTGGAACTTCTGGAAGCAGTTACACGTAGGGAATTAGGTCTCATATCTGGGTCTGTCCCAAGAAAGACCCTGAGACAAAGGCTTCAGTTCATGCGAAGTGATGTCAGGTAACACAAAAGAGGGTCAGGCAACCAAGTGAAGGAAGTGAGATATAAAATAGAGGAAATGCTCTAAATGTTGTCTTTACAAGCGTGTCACTACCATGCTTGGTAGTGGGCATAACCACTGGGTTACTCCTGGCTCTTTGCTCAGGAATCTCCTGGTGGTGCTCAGGAGAGCACCAGAAACTGGGCATAAGCTAGAAGGGCATTCTCAGAAAATGTATGGGAGGCATCCACTGGTCTCAAGGTCAGAAGTGAGGAGTCTCAGACTGTTTTACTTTTTTATTCCCAGTGTTGATAGTTAATTCTATCATACTCTCAGATTCTGCCAGAGCAGAAAGCCTTTCTTAAGCAGGTGAAAAGTTTCAGAAAAAAGGAGACATTGTTGGGTTTGTCAACATTTTAGGAACCTTGTGTAACACAAATAGAACATGGAAATAAAGTGCTAAAGTACTGGGCAGCTTCTGTTTTTGCAACAGAAGCAGAGTTATTAATTCCATCATGTAAAGTAATAGTTAATTCTTAATGAGCACTTACTCTGTATTAGAAATAATGCTAAACCTCTAGCAAGTGACTTGAAATTCAGTACTTCTGAACCCCCGTCCATGAAAATTTGCTACCATTTAATGGAAAAGCTGTTGCCACAGACATCACGGATTTATCCACCAGTGTATGAACTGGAGCTAGTCTTTAGGTGTGAAAAGGTAGAAATCCACTCATTTCATTCTTTCAGTAATCTGTGTGGTAGATACCATTATCGTCTTTTACAGACTAGCAAGTTAAGATATTTACTAAGGTGACAAAGCAAATAACTGGATATTTGAACATGGGTAATCTGATGAAAGAGCTATGCCTTTTTAACATTTTATTCATGAAGCATAAAATGCAACAAATCAAAAACAATTATAACAAAGATGGATAAAATAAGTAATATAGTTCTCAGGAAAGGCTTTTAATGGAAATATACTAGAACAATATTCAAAAAGTATAAAGGGCAACAAAATAAGTTTATTTTGTAAAAGGGCAACTCTCAGGGGTTGAGAGAGTTCACAGAGAACATGCTTCGCATTCAGGAGGCCTGAATTTGATCTCCAGCACTGAAGCCCAATCATTGACAACTTTTAATTGTGTATCTCATGGTGATTCAATAATTAATTAATTAATCAAAACATAGTCATTAAAATAACATGTAACTCTCTGAAATTCCTGGTACACCTGAGGAAAATATGGTGAAAAGGGATAAATAACACTTCAGTATCATTGCAAAAATAAATTTTATGTTATGAGCTTCCAGAAAGTGTTCAGGTGTCCTCAAATTCAAGTTCTCAAATTGAACCTCGATTTTTAAAGCTCTCATTTAGAATTTCCAGAAACATCTAAGTATTTTGGGAAAGTTAAACATAAATTCAATACTAAAGTTATTTTCAAGGATTATTTGCATATGTTGACATGTTTGATAATTATACAAGGATGAAACTGAAATTTTGCAGCATTCTGGGAAATAAGAAAAATACTAAAGGAACTATTTTGCTTGAAATAATTTTTTTTTGCTTTTTTGGGTCACACCCCTGGCAGCGCTCAGGGGTTACTCCAGGCTCTTCACTCAGGAATTACTCCTGGCAGTGCTCAGGGGACTGTATGGGATGCTGGAGATCAAACTCCAACTAGGTTGGCCACGTGCATGGCAAACTCCCCTTCTAAGTGTACTATCGGCTCCATCCCGCTGCTTGAAATATTTCTAATTAGGGGTGGGGGTAATAGCACAGTGGGCAGGGCATTTACCTTGCATGAAGCTGACTCCAGGTTTGATCCCCAGCATCCCATATGGTCCCTGAGCACCGCCAGGAGAGATTCCCTGAGCAAAGAACCAGGAGTAACCCCAGAGCGCCGCTGGATGTGACCCAAAAAAAAAAAAAAAGAAAAGAAATATTTCTAGTGATTGAAATTATTTTCCTTTTCAAGACTTTTGACCCTTCTATGAATAAGTTGATGTTTCTGGCCTTATTAAAAAGTTCTGTCTGTTATTTTTGCTGTACATTGCATAAGACATCCTTTCATTGAAGATCTGTGCAAATTGCAGTGAATTGTGTAGAGGCAATTTCAGGTGCCCAATGTGGATAACATGGCAAGCTACCCGTGTCGGATTTGATATGCCAAACCAGTAACAATTATAGACCTCATTCCCATGACCTGAATGAATGGTTTGAGGCTTTTCGTGTTCCTGGAGAGAGCATATGACCTTGGATTATACTAGCATGCAACAGGGACTTATGGAGATGTTACTGGTGCCCGGTCAAGCAAATTGATGAACAACGAGAAGACAAGTGGCAAGTTACAGTGTGGATAAGATGAAAGAATTGAGTTGGACACAGTGGAAGACTGCCTAAGATCATGAGCATATCTGTAGATAAGAATAAGTAAAGGAAAATATCTTGCCTAATTCCTTCTTTTGGACAGCTTGAAGGATTAAGTTAATTATAGGTGCTAACTTTATTCTGTAGGTAAGAGGATGTCAAGTGATCAAGTGATCAAGATAAGATAGCTCCAAAGAAAAAAAAATTATCCCTAAGATTTTTTTTTTTTTTTTGAGTCACACCAGCAATGCTCAGGGGTTACTCCTGGCTCTGCGCTCAGGACTTACTTTTGGCAGTGCTCAGGAGACTATATGGGATCAGCATATGTGCAAGGCAAATGCCGGGTCAGCAGTGTGCAAGGCAAAGGCTGTACCCACTGTGTTGTCACTCCGGCCCCCTATCCCTAAGAATTTTTATCCAGAAAATGTATGAGATGGCTCTGGTGTTGTCTAGGTTGATTTCCACAAAACCTAAATAGCAGGCAAGTCATTTTCCTTGAACCAATTTCCAAGATAATCACTTTGCTGAAAAGTGTATGTTTTAATCTTTTTAAAATATTTCTGATGTATTCACTACGCTGCAGCAAGTCCTCTACAGTACCCCATCGTAGCCCACCATCCCCTTTACACATGCATTCGTACTGGATTTCAATCTGAAGAAGAAATTCCGCCTCAACCACTGTGGCAATGGAAACTGTGGTAAAAAATCTTTTTTTGACAATTTTAGATTACTTACTTGGAAATTTATTTTTAAATTAATTTTAAACAAACTAGTTTCTCCTGTATCACCCATTTTGAAAAATTGCATAGCTCCCCGCCCCACACATAGGTGTACAGAGAATGGTATTAGATGAGCTTCTAAGAATAGCTGATGAAATACAAAGCTGAGGAAATATATATCAGGAGTAAAAAGTGTGCATTACAGGAAGCAAAGGGGGAACACTGTACTGCAGGAATCTTTCAGCAAAGTTGTATTCAGTGTTACACACTTTCTGCACACTCAGCCTCAGTCTCCTCACTTGTGAAATAGAGGATGCAAATGAGTTGTTCTCATGGCTCCAGTGAAGGGAACACAGCATGCATCGGAAGGCTGTACAAAGGCAGTAATCAATACCAACTAGCTAGGATTGAAATATTGTAGCAGTCTGGATTCTGCTTTATAAAACAGTCCCCTCACTTGCTCACCTCTAGGCCAGAAACAAGTCTCCCCTCTCTTCCCCAGGTAAATGAGTAAAGCATAGGCTAAGAAAATAGTTCCCAAGCCCTGCTTGTAACACTGGGGCAAAGCCAGCACACAGTCATACAGGCATGTGTTGGGCAGAAAGTTCTAAGGAAAAGGCCAATGGCCCTAGAAGGGAGAGCTCTGATTTCACATTTTAGAGCAAATCAATGAGTAATGGGATGTCAACTGACCAAGTGATCAACAAGCCAGGGGAGTGGCTTGCATTGTCCTGTCATTGTCTCTAGCAATTGTCTAGTCTCCATAAGTATCACCGTAAAGTTTCTTCCACATCGACTAGTTGAGGAGTGCAAAGTCCCTGATTAAAGAGCACAAAGTTTGTGTTGAGATTCTTACACTAGGTAACTTCTATCAAGCACTTTGAGTTAATCTTGGTTTGCTCTGCTAGAACAGGTAGACATAATTTTCCACAATTCTGTGTAGTCAGAGCAGTGTGAGCTGGGGAACAGGAGGTGGTTCAGAGTGAAGAGCATGCATTGCATGTGGCAGCCCCAAGTTCAATCTCTGGCCGTGGTCCTCCATTACCTGGTTCTTGCCAGGAGTAGCCCCCTGAGCATTTCTGTGCATTCCTCCTCCTGAGAAAGAAAGAGCCATGCT
>JAJIBD010016486.1:0-26488 GCA_021461705.1 Cryptotis parvus | reverse complement strand
GAGCACCTTTTCTGTCCCCCAACTTTGTGTTTTCAAGTTTGTTTGTGGGAACACCCAGTAATGCTCAGGGGTTACTCCCTGGCAGGGTTTGGGGGACCACACAGGATACCGGGATCAAATCCGGGTCAGCTGCTGCAAGGCAAGCGCCCTCCCTGCTCTGCTACCTCCTCAGGTCGCCCCTTTGTTTTTTTTTTGCTTTTTGGGTCACACCCGGCAATGCTCAGGACTTACTCCTGGCTCTGCACTCAGGAATTACTCTTGGCGCTGCTCAGGGGACCATATGGGACGCCGGGATTGAACCCGGGCCGGCACAGGCGGCTGCGTGCAAGGCAAATGCCCTACCCGCTGGGCTATCGCCCCGGCCCCAGGTCGCCTCCTTTGGTTCTGAGTCCACGGTTGGTGTGTGGAGACTTTCCCTGCCATGGCACGTGGCATAAAGGAACTCTGGCGGCCACTGCAAGTGAGTCCTGCAGCCCTGGGCTACCTCTCGAGTCCCGCACCTCCGTTTCCGAGCAGACTCGGTTCTGCAGTGCTGCGTAGGGAAGCCCCAGACCTCTTGCAAACAGTGGTCCGCTTTCACCCTGTGCTCCTCTTCCCCACTCCAGATGTCCTTGCAGTTGCGATTCCAGCACCCACATGCCATCCTGCAGACCCCGTCCAAATACCACTTGTGTGCCTCACCCACAGTGCCCTGGCACCTCCCAACCTGTGACCCCTGGCACTGGGCATGTCCCCTGAGTGCCGGGTTCTGAGCCCAGCTCTTCTTGGGTTCCGCTGCTAATGGTGATCCAGGGAGAAAGGCGGGGCCTGCTTCCTCCTGAGCTAAGGACACAACCACGGCCCCCTGTGCAACAACCAGACAGATCCAAAGAGCTTCAGAAGAACTGGGGTGGGGCGGGGCGATAGGGAAGCAGGGAGGCGCTTTGCCTTGTACTCAGCCCACCCAGGTTGGATTCCGGCATCCCATATGGCCCCCTAGCACCGCCACAAGTAGTTCCCGAGTGCAGAGCCAGGAGTAACCTCTGAACATTGGAGGCTCTGTGACCCAAATAAGCCAACCCCTGTTTTTATGCAAATTGGAGGCTGGCACCTTCTGTAGCCCCTTTCTTGCACCTGCACAAAAACCAACTCAAAAGGGCTGGAGCCAGAGCACAGTGGGGAGGGCATTTGTCTCACACGCTGCCAACCCAGATTCGATCCCCAGCATCCCACAGGGTCCCCGGAGCACCGCCATGAGTAATTTCTGAGTGCAGAGCCAGGAGTAACCCTGAGCAACTCCGGTGTGACTCCAAAAAGCCAAACAAAACAAAAACACACAAACAGCACAGCAGAGTAAGACGTTTCCCGCACTACGGAAGGGCCTCTGAGGTATAGCCTTCGAGATACACAGGGGCTGCTCCAGGAGCATCTCCGAGCAGAGAACAGCAGCACCAGCCCAGGGGCTGCGGGCAGGGGAAAGGTCAATGCAGCCATCCAATACTTTGTGGGAGGAGGCCCTCCCGACGGTACGCAGCTGGTGCTCAGGGGCCCAGGCGTGGCTGGGGCGGGAACCTGGGGTCCGACCCATGCTGCACAGGTGCTGGGCCCCTGTCATGGCCTCAGTCCCTTGGGGGAAGCTTTCCACAAGAGCCAAGGACAAACGGACAGACGAGGCGGTGAGGTGTGGTGTCTCAGCCTTTGCTCAGGGTCTAAGACTATACAGAGTGGGTTGGAGCAATAGTACAGTGCAGAGGGCGTTTGCCTTGCATGAGGCCAATCCGGTTGGATCCCTGAGCACCGCCAAGAGTTAAGTCCTGAGCGCAGAGCCAGGAGTGACCGCTGAGCAGCACCGGGTGTGACCCACAAAGCAAAAAGAAAACAAAAAGACCATACAGAGGCAGAGAGCAAACTGCCATCAGGATGCTGCCAGACTTAGGGGTGGGGCGGGAGAGATTTATCTGGATCTGGGAGCGGTGGCACTCGTGTGGCAGGCGCAGAGAGATCACTCTAAACAGGGGTGAGGATTGGGGCTGGAGCCATATTCCAGCGGGAAGGGCATTTGCCTTGCATGTGGCCGACCTGAGTTTGATCCCCTGGCATCCCATATGGTCCCCTGAGTGAGCACCACTCAGGATTAATTCCTGAGTGCAGAGCCAGGAATAATTTGAGCATTGCCGGTGTGGACCGGAAAAGAAAAAAAAAAAAAAAAGACAAAAAAACCAGGGTGAGAATCAAAAGGAATAACATGAAAGAAAAGTTACAGTGTAGTATGCACCTACTCTCCGCTTGTTCCGTGCCCACGGCTGACGGTACCGGCATACTCACACATGCACAGGGAACCAAAGGTTCCTGCGAATCCCCAATATCCCTTCAACGCTCATAGGCTCAAGACAACTCGGGCCGAGAGAGCTCAGCGGGTTGAGCTCAGAGCTCAGGCACACACAGGCTGCCTGAGCACTGCCAGGAGGAGAAACCCAGCCCAGAGCCAGGAGCGGCGCCCAGGCACCCCTGGGTGTGGCCCAAATGTAAACAGACCCCACAACAGCGCTGCCGCCAGCCTCCCTGTCTCCCAGCTGGCTCGTGGCGGAGAGCCCCCTCCGAGAAGTGCCACTTTCTGTCCCTGTGCCTGGCACTGAACACGTGCCCTCTGGTTTTGCTAGAATCCAGAGCCTGTCCCGGGAGGGGGCCAGGCCCCGCCACACACTCACCTGTGGCAATCCCGGTCAAGAGAGACAGTACCGGATGGGCTTCCGCTTCTCCGCAGGGACCGGAGGGTAAACCTTGGGTGGGTCCTAGGCAGCGGGCAGACAGGCCATGTGAACACCAGGGAATGTTCCAGAAATCAGAACTTCTAAACCAACTGTGAGCACCTGCCATACCCACGGGCACCCCTGGTCCTGCCCAAGGCCCCCTCTGCTCGGAGCCTGGCACCTGGAGGAAGGTGGGGTAGGGGCTGCAGAGCCCCCTGCACTCACAAATTCCTGGTCGTGGTTGTTGGCGAAGAACATCTGGAGCCGGAGGGCCAGTCGTCCCGCCGCCGCAGCAGCCCATAGGTGCCCTTATGCCCGCACATGTAGCAGTTCCAGGGGTCTTCCTTGATGGCCGCCAAAGCTGCACCAGGCCCCACCAGGAGATCCACACACTCCACACAGAAGCACCTGGAAGGAAGTGCAGGGCTCAGCCAGGGCCCAAAAAGGAAGAGCCAGGGTCCTGAGAGGGCATCGGAGGGCAAAGCGAGGGACAGCCAGAGCAGGGAAGGCCCCTTTGGGGCTCACAAGGGCGCGAAGGCCCAGCAAGGGTCCATGAGGGCCAGGCAGGAGCCCACCTGCAGCAGTTGTTGTTCCCGCACATGAGCACCTCTGCCGCCCCGCAGCAGATGGTGCAATAGGACTGGTAGCCGGTCGTCAGTCGCACTGGTACGCCGCACTCCAGGAAGCAGTTCTGGGGGCACGGGGGGAGGGAGCGTCAGAGGTCATCAGGACCCGGCCCCTGCAGCCCTGACTGAGCTCGGGACCGAAGTGGCCGCGGCACCCAGAGGCCCGGCCCTGGCTGAGCCACAGCCCGGGTGGGGGACACAACTCCCGACCCAGGCCTGCAGATAGCACCGGGCCCCATCAGGCCACTGGACCTCGTAGCGCATCCCACCCTTCATGAGGATAGGTCTGGGAGGCCGGCGAGGGGGGGTCCTTCATGGGGAGAACAACCCTAGGAAGGCAGAGGGGGCGGCAGGCCCAAGGAGACCGCTCTGCTTTTGGGTTTTGGGCCACACCTGGTGGCACAGTGCCCAGGCTGCTTCTGAGGGCGCCAGGGCGTCTATGAGGGATTGCTGGGGACGGAACCCAGGTCAGCCGCCAGGTAAGGCAGGTGCCGACCTACTGTCCCACTGCCCCGGCTCTCAGAGCACGCCGAGGCCCCGTGGGGATGTTTTCACCTTCCCTCCATCACCCACCCCTTGGCAGCGCCAGCAGTGATCCCACCTTGCAGTTTTGGCACATTCCTCCGATGAAGAGAGGGTGCTCCAGGGTGACGTTGAGGCTCCCACAAGAGATGCAAATATCTGGGGGAGCAAAGGAAGGAGCAGGGAGCCTGAGTCAGGCAGGCGGGGCAGCCCTGCCCCAAGGCCATGGCCGACCCCCGCCAAGCCCGACACCCCGGCCCCAGCACCCACTCACTCACCCTCGATGTTCCGGCACTTCTGCCGCACCTCGTATACCAGCCGCTCTGAGGGGGAGAAGCCCAGGTCAGGGGGCCCTGGGGCCACATCCCTCCCTGAGCCGCCACCCCACAGCTGCCCCCTACCTCTGGTGCGCTCGTCAATGATCTCCTTGACCTTGGGCTTCTCCGTGGTGCTCTTACGCGGCTTTTTGGCTGGTGGGGGGCGGGGCATAGGCAGCTGCCTCGGGTTCAACCCACATGTCCGTGTAGACTTCTTTGTATGGATTCTTCTCCTCTGTACAGGGGCGGAGGCCATGGCCACTGGGCAACGGAGTGTCTGCCCCTCGCTGCCCCACCTTCCATGGGCACAGCCAGGTCCCCCCACCCCCACGTCAAGGGGAGGTGGGCTGCCCTGCATCCCGATCGGAGCCTGGGGCGCCGCCAGACGCGACCCTGACCAGCCCTGGCTCGGATCCAGCCCGACAGGGCCCCTGCACTCACCTTCTGGGGCTCCAGGCCCTTAGGGCCGGAGGGCTGAAAGCCCCCCCAGGGCCCACTCGATCATCTGCTTGTTCTGAGCCTCCACGGCCTTGGCTGTGTCGCTCCTGGCCGTTGTCGTGGCACGCCGGGAACAGCTTCCCTGCACGGCTGCTGGCCACCTGCGGGCGACCCACGTGGGCACTGTCTACAGGTCTGGGCGCCAGTGGGGGGGGTGGGCCAGAACAGCGGATGGAGGGGAGGGGCGGGACAGGGTCTGAGAACAGGGCATGGCCGGGCGCCCCTGACCTGCAGGACTTCGTAGATGGCCTTCCGGTACATGGGCTGCTTGTTGTAGGTGGCCTGGTGGAAGGCACTGCAGAAGGAGCTCAGCGGCATCAGCTTCTCCACGCACACCTGGGCACAGCCACTGGGACAAACACGCCGGTCGCTCCTCCTCCCGCACCAGCCAGCACCCACCCGCCTGGCCACGGGGATCATCAGGATGGACCTTGGGGCCACTGACAGTTCCCAGGGCCAGAGCACAAGCTCTGCCGGAGGGAACTTGAACTCCAGGTTCACTTCCGGGCACAGCACGTCCCCACCCTCACCGGCACCACCCAGTGTGCTCCCAAAAACCAAAAGGGAGGGGGAAAAGGATAAATAGGGCCAGAGGGCCGGAGCGATAGCCCAGCAGGTAGGGCGTTTGCCTTGCTCGCGGCCGGCCTCTGCCGGCCAGGGTTCAATCCCCGCATACCATATGGTCCCCCGAGCACCGCCAGGAGTAATTCCTGAGTGCAGAGCCAGGAGAAACCCCTGAGCATTGCCGGGTGTGACCCAAAAGAAAAAAAAAAAAAAAAATTAGGGCCACAGCGATAGCACAGCAGGGAGGGCCGGGAGGGCCTTGCATGCGGCCTCCCCGGTTCGATCCCCGCCATCCCATATGAGCACCTCCAGGAGTAATTCCTGAGTGCAGAGCCAGGGAGCAACCCCTAAGCATCACCAGGTGTGATCCAAAAAAGAAATAAATAAGTAAATAAATAAAATAAATTCAAAGGGGCCGGAGCGATAGCCCAGCGGGTAGGGCGTTTGCCTTGCAAGCGGCCGGCCCATGCCGGCCCGGGTTTGATCCCCGGCATCCCATATGGTTCCCTGAGCAACGCCAGGAGTAATTCCTGAGTGCAGAGCCAGGAGTAACCCCTGAGCGTCGCTGGGTGTGACCCAAAAAAAAATCAAAGACTCAATGGGGGGCCAGAGTGATAGCCCAGCGGGTAGGGTGTTTGCCTTTGACGCGGCCGGCCCATGCCGGCCCAGGTTCGATCCTGGCATCCCATATGGTCCCCCAAGCACCACCAGGACTAATTCCTGAGTGCAGAGCCAGTACCTGAGCATTGCTGGGTGTGACCAAAAAAAAAAAAAAAAACAAAAAACAAAAGACTCAATTGGGGGAGTCCCTGAAGGCTCCCGAGAAAGAGTTCCTAGAACCTGGAGCCTGAGGCCAGTGGACTCTCAGCGTTCTGTCCACTTGCAGACGCACAGGGTGGGGGCCCGTGACACTCCTTCTCCCCCCTACCCTCACATTCCAGCCTGTGTCCCCCAGCCCACACTCACCACTGAGAACTTGCCGTCTCCGAACCACATGACCCAGCGGTGTGCCTTCGGCTGCTCGGCTCCGCCCGTCATCCACCAGGATACGATGCGGCCAGGCCACCAGGAGAAGCGCAGCAGTTTTCCCCACACCAGCTCCCCGATGCCAAAGCCCGGCCATCCTGGAGCCCCAAGGAGTGGGAGTCATTAATTATACCCCTTAACCATGGGCCCGCAGCCCCGGGCATCTCCAGGTAAGGATAGGGACTCGCCAGCAGAATGGACAGAGCAAGAGGGGCATGACCAGGCCCTGGGTCTGGGGAGAGAGGAGGTGGGACAGTGGCCTGGAAGTGCCGCACCTCATACTCGGGCTCATCGTCAGCTGCTTTGGTGGCATTCTTGTCCCCGCATCAGCGCCCACGGGCTCTGGTGTGGTGGCCACTGTGGGGGAGGCAGGATCTGTGGCTTGCTGCCCGGCTGGCGGACTGGCCTCTTCCACCTTCTGGGGCTCGCCGGAGCCCTGGCTCTCCCTCTACCGCATTCATCACTGCAATGACCTTGGCCTTCTTCTCAGCCTGGGAAAACAGGGCTGCAGGTTAACCTTGACCTCTCTTGGAAGGAGTCGTGGGGGGGGAGGGGTAGAGGCCACCTGGAGCCCAGGAGGCTCTGAGCGCAGGAAGCTCTGGAGACTTCTTCCCTCATCAATGCAACTGGTTTCCCGTGGCAGAGAGGAAGCAGAGCAATTCAGATCACGTGGCCACGACACCCTCTTGCCTCTCGGAGGCCGCCCTGGCCGAACCTTCCTCGGAGCTCTGGCCTTTACCAGCTGCCCAACCCTCTGACACGGGAAGGTCAATTCTATTAAATATTAATCGTGGCTCTAGGCTCAGGCAAAGGCCTTGGCTCATCTCTGCCAGCTTCCTTCCCAATCAGAACACACGCACGGCCTTGTGTGAGGCCCGGCAACACACAGTTGGGAAAAGAAGAAAAAGACAGAGCGGAATCAGACCGGCCTGTCCTTCCTGCCAGCAAGCTCCTGGGCCGACTCATGCACCTCTTCTACTTCCCGCCTGGCTCCCGAGCCCAAGTGTCATCTCAGCGTTAAAATCATCCCCTCTACCTGCCCCCGCTCGTGCAGCTCCCCCCCCACGCTCACAGCCCACCCTGGTGAGTGTAGGGTCTTAGCTCCTCTCTCTCTACTCTCCAAGCATTCTCTGGGATCCACAAAGGCTCCTGCAACACTGTCTTCCCCAGACAAAACAAGCCAGACCCAATTATCCAGCCAATGGGACAGTCCCTGCGCGGTCCCCCCCCACAGGCGGCCAGCTCCCTCCCCAGAGTGAATTCCTCGCTACAGCAACTAAAGCAGGGTGCTCCAATTTTGAGCACGTGACCTTCAGAGGAAAAAAAAAACTAAAACAAAACACAAAGCTTCCCCAAGAGCTTAGCACAAGGGAACGCAGCCCAGAAATTTCAAACAGGGAGGGGATAGGATGGGACAGTGGGTAGCGTGGGAGCTTGCCTTGCAGGGGGCCGACTGGGTTCAAGCCCCAGCAAGGGGTGATCTCAGAGCAGAGCCAGGTGTAAGCCCTGAGCTCCACTGGCGGTGCCCCCACCACCACAAAGAAAGCAGAAAAAGAAAAGAAAAACCTTTAGAGCAAAACCTTCACAAAGCAAATTGGAGTAGAGACGCTTTAAAGCTGCAGCTGACGGCGCACCTCGAGGCCGCACAGCTAACAGGAAGCCGGCTCGGGAGCAGTTTCTCTTCCGAGGGGCTCGCATCCAAAAAGGGAAAGGAACGGAGGTGAAGGGTTTCAGCCACCCTTTCTTTGACTGGTGCAAGACTCTGACATCAAGAGTTCCTGGACCTCTGCAAAGGCTCAGAGCTGGGCAAAGCTTCAACAGAAGGAGGTTCCTGGGGTCCCGGGTTAAGCACCTTTGTCTCAAGTTCAATGGCCTACTGTCTTGTAGATTTGCTTGATTTCAATCTTCAAGCCTCGGCAACAGACTAAATTGGGCTGCGGCTGCAGGTCCGGGAGAGTGGGAGTCTTCAATTCTAAAAGGCAGTAACCCCCAGCCTACGGTTGCCTGTCAGCCCCCAGAGTGCGTGCCTGGGGCCCCTGGGGGCAGAAAAATGCAGAGTAATTGTTCAAGCCTCCCAATCGCACTCTCACCTGCTGGGACTTTTGCTCTCTCACTCTCCATCCATCAGCATTCCCCTCCCTCGGGAAGGGGCACCCCACCTGAACGCAGGCCGGACGGATTCTCTTCCCAAGTCCTGGGGCCGCTGCCTGCTCCTTCCTGCGCTGCCCCCACCCCCCCCCACCCCCCAGAGAAGGCAGGGTGCTGCCTCGCAAGACCCCAGCCCCATTTCCGGGCGTGCCAAGGCCTCTCTGGCAGAATTAGGCACCAGGAGGAGGGTCTTCGGAGAAAAGAATCCCATTTCCGTGGCAAGGGGTCTCCAAGGGCACCTGACGGCCTCCTCTCCAGTACGCCCCACAGCCCCCCTGCCAACCCCTTCGCAGACGTTCCTGAACATTCTTCCCCCACAACTTCCCCAACTTGTCAGATAAGGCTGCTGAAGGCTGTAAAGTCCCCGGAACCCACCAGGCAGAGGAGGAAGGGGCCGTCGCCCCGGGCCAGCAGGAGGAGCGGGCCGGGGACAGAAGGGGGGAGGTCGAGTTAGCAGCAGGAGGCCAGAGGAAAGGGGGAAAAAGGGGAAGAAGAGGCACAGGGCGGCTGGGGGGAGGGGCTGGCCAGAATGGGCCTGCTGTGGCCGTCAAGGAAAAGCGCCTTCCACGGGGCCCTGGGCGCCTCCCCAGGCAAACAAAAGCGGGGAGAAGGGGGGCGCTCAGGTTCCGGGCTCCTACCCCGGCTTCGGCAGGTCTCACCCCACAGGGGCCAAGAGACGAGGTGCGTCAGGGGGCACGGCGCCCCCGTTACTCCAAGCTGCTGGCCCGCTGGGCACTCGGGGCCTCCCGGGCCTCCGACAGCTGTGCGCCTCCCTCCGTGGCTCACGCCGCTTCCGTTCCAAAGGTCAGAGGTCCGCGCCCACGCGCACACCAGGCTGGGGCCGCTGCTAGGGCTCGTGGCCTGTCCCCCGCACTTGTCCTGCCCCGGGCTGGCCCTCCCACGCCCCCTCTCGGTTGCCCCGGCACTCCCCCTCCCCAGAGTCAGGGCTCCCCTGCTCCCCTGCCAGCGGCCACACTTCCTGGCGGCTCCCTGCCCGGGGACGCGCAGCAAAGCGCCTCTTCTCGGGATGCGCGGCCGGCCGGTGGCCCAGCGGCCAGGAGCACGGGCCGAGGGGATGCCACGCCACAGGGCCACTGGGAAGGCCGCCCTGATGCGCGCCTGCTGCCACGCGCCGTGGCCCACTCCTCCCTGCGCCACGGGCCCCGCGCACACACGCAGGGGCTGCTCCTCCCTGGCCCCTGACCCCCACCAGGGCCCACCTGAGCGCAGGCAGGGCTGGGAGGCCTTGGGGGCGTCTGGAGTGGGCCAGCACTAACTCCGCACCTCCAGAACTCGGGCAGAGCGGCCCACGGGGCACGAGGCGAGCCCAGAGAGCGTCCCGGCCGGCCCGGCCGCCTCCCGCCCCCGAGGTCCCCCGGCACCGTCCAGGAACCTACCCATAAGGCCAGGTGCAGGCCCTCGGCGGTCCGGCTCAGGTGTGAGCCCCGGCCCTGACGCTCCGTAAGTAGCTGCCCGGCTAGGGGAGGGGCAGGGGGCGATGGGGCGGGGGGGCAGCGGGGGCCAGAGAGAGGGGAGGGGGCGGCGGGGGGGAGGGCTGGAACATTTTCTTTTGTCTAGAACTCCAGGTCACGTGGGCCCCGCTGGAGGGCCTGGTTGGCTGCTAGCGGCCCGGGGAGGGGCGGCCCTGCGACGCTGGCAGCGGGCCAGCCCCTCTCCTGCCGTCCGGGGGGCGCGGGGCCGGCCGGGGCCGGGCTGGGCCTCCGCCCGTTCCCAGGGCCCCGCCCCGGCCCGCGGGAGGCAGCTCCGCCCCCTCCTCCGGGCCGGCCCTTCCCGCCCCTCGCCACCCCCCAGCCCCCTCCGGCTTGGGCCCGGGAGGCGTGAAGGGTTGGGGGAACCCGCGGGGGCCGAGGGAGCGGTGCGGAGGGAACCCTGGGCGCAGGCCGAAGGCGCCGTGCGCTTCGGGCCGTCCGGGACGGTCAGGAGAAAGTTGTTCCAAGTGAGTGGTGGAAGCACCAGCCCCCACAGAAAGTTCGAAAGCCAAGCCGCGTCGGGGGGGAAGGCAGCCGCGCTCCGGAGCCAGAACTGTTGGGGACCGGGGTCTCCCCGACACACTACAGGTGTTAGGTCAGCTGCATCACGTGCGTGCTGCGGGGATTCGCGCTTTGGAACCATTTCCTGGCCAAGGCCCGGGTCTCTTTGGTCGCTGGGGGGGAGCTCCTGGGGTTTTCCTCATTTTCCTGTTTGCAAGATGGGGGGATTAGTTCACAAGTCCGGTCATTCCTCCTGGGGGTGGCGGGGCGTGGGCAGAAACCTCGGCCGATCCAGAAGATTCCGACTCTCCTGGGGCCTGCAGAGGGGGCCCCCAGGTGCAGCTTCCACCATTTCCGGTGGGGGCTCCGGAGTACAGCCCCCCACGCCCATCAAGCAGGCCAGGGCCGCTTAGAAGACAACAAAGAGGGAATCCGCGAGGCTGGGTGGAGGATAAGTACGACTTGGGGCGAGGGAGAAGTCGGAAGAGAAGTGGGGAGGGGGCAAGGAAATTGCCTCCAGCCGCACCCTCCACCGTTAAAGCCTAAAGGCTCATTTCAGGCTTTCTGACGGGGCAGGGAGGGTTTGGGGCGATTGGGCCTGGCTTCAGTCTGCGGATGCTTGGGGGGACACCCAGGTCACTGCCCACCCCACCCCCCAGCGTTGGGCCTTCCAATCAGAAGACCTGACATGGGTTCTGGTGCGGCCGCTGTGCCCCGGGGCAACCCCTACTTAGGTGGGCAGCAGCAGCCGGCAGCCGCAGCACTCCACTGTGCTGGGACAAGGCCCAGCCCCGCGGAGCAAGGAAACTACCGGCCGGGACCCTCACCCCGCGCATTCTCTGAGGACCCAGCAGAGGGGAGCCGCGGCTCTCTCACTGCCTGCTCCGGGCCTCTGAGGAATGTAACAGTACTGGCTTGGCCGCCTGCGTCTCCCAGCCTCTGATGCCACCCCAGCTCCCTGGCCTGTGCCTCGCTCAACCTCCTCACTGAATTTCCTGCTCCAGCTAAGCTTTAGACCCTCCAGCTTCTTTTCCAAGGCTAAGCAGCTTCACACTGAGCAGCGCCCCTCTGATACAGGCCAGAACTCCACCCCCACCCAGAGAGCTGTTTCGCATCCTCTCAGTCCACTTAGCAGCCCCCTTCTCGGACTAACTGGCCTCACCCTCATTCTTGATGGATGGAGCTGCGACCTTCCCTCCCTCCAAAAGCAGTCCCCAACATGCACAACCAGAGGAAGGCCGCAGCCCACGGTCCCCTGGCCTGGCGCCCCCTTCCCCCTCCTGGGCACAGACAGGAAGGACGCCGCCTCTTTCTTTCCTCGGCCACAAAGCAGGGAGACTGCCCTGTCCTGTACTCGGGGTAGCCAGGACAGAACCCCGGAGCAAGCTAGAACAGGGTCCGAAAACACCAACACCAGGACAGCGCTGGGGGTGCCTCGGGTCGCCAGAGTCATGGGCCGGGGTCATTCCCGGGAATGTTGGCCTAGTAACTAAAATACTGATTATCAACCCCAAAGAACGATGAGGGAAAAGCATCTGGGTGGTGGGAAAAGTGAGAAGCCCTTTGGAAGGAGGGTATCCGGGAGGGTAAGGGGGCAGAGTTGAGAACCTCCAAGTCCTGGAGAGGACACAGGACAGGGCCCTGCAGGGGGCTGGGGGCTGGCCTGGGGAGGGGCCCGCCTGCCACACCCCAGCAGCGGAGGGCAGTGCTCCAAGGCCTCAGCCACACTTGCTCCCTCGCCCCAACCCCGTCTTGGCCAAGCACACTTCTCGTTCTAATTACATTTTCAGCTGACTCCAGGAAGTTGCCAGAAAGCGAGACAAGTGCCGGCCTGGCCAGGACAGGTCCTAGGAGCAGCCTGTTCTGGGGTCCGGCACGCACCAGCATCTCCCAAAGGCACGGAAGAGCCCTGAGTTTCATTACCAAGATGAGAGGCGGCTCCCTCTCCCCACCTCCGTGAAACAGTTGCTCGCTCCCACTGGGTCACCCTGGCAAGTTTGCACCGGAAGTGAGATCCTCTGCGACATGCGAGCAGTCACCCAGATCAGAGAGGTGCTACCAGCAACAGAGCAGGAGCCGGACAGCAGCGACACTGACCCTGTCCTGCCTCCATCAGACCACTGCCTCCACTGTCCCTCCTGGCTTCTGTTCCTCCGCTGCCCCTCCTCTGCAACCACCAGCCCGGACCCCACCCGTTCGCCTGTCACGTCCCACGGTAGGATGTCCTGGACTGTAACTGTCCAGTGAGATGGCCACTGTGGCTCGCGACTCCTTCCTTGGCTGCCTGAATGAGAAAGCCATAATGTTTCGGCTCTTCCACACGCAGCTAGGGGGCGCTGGAACTAGGCAGCCTTCAACCATTCCCAGCACTGCAAAGTCCGGCGGTGCCACAGGGGGCACCTGGCCCTCGTTTCCCCTTCTGACGAATTAGCCTGCTTCCCTCCTCCCCCACCGCACTCGGCAGGGCAGTCTCTGCCTGTGCTGAGGAGATGCCGAGGAGAAATTCCTAGGAGGCATGGCCAGGATTCACTTCCCAGCAGTCAGAGCTCCTGGCCCAGGGTCAAGGGTCCTATTGGGGTTGATGGAACCAAACTCAATTTTGTCCCTGGAGCCTCACGGGGACGCTTCTGCCCTTCTTGCTCCGAGATGAGCTGGGGGCAAAGACCTTCCACAGCAAAATGCTAACAGGTGCCCGAGGGCCCTCCTCAGCTTCCCGAGAGCCCAAGCTTTGCTTGCCCCGTCCTGCCATCCATATGGCAGTCTGCAAGCCAGTGACCACCGCTGGGCTGCTGGCAGGAACTCTAAAAATAGCCGCGGAGCCACAGCGGGAGTCAGCAGGACTTGTTGCTAGGGGAGACCAGCGCGGGAGCCAGGAGCTGCGCCCCAGCCATAAGCGTGTTAGATGCCGAGCCCAGAGAGGAGAGGCCTAGTGGGGGACGCCGGGATTCCGGGGAGGTTCCCACCTGGAGCTGGTCTGCCTGCTGGCAGCCCCTGACTAGTGCTCTGCGTGGGGCAAATGCTCCCCTGCCCCTCAGTTACCCATCTCCATGGAAACCACCATTACTGGGGTGAAGTACCAGCCCCTGGAAGGGGAGGCCCTCTGCTGAGAGCTGGTTGTCATGACAACGTCCCCCTTCCTGTCATTCTCTCTCCCCGCTGGCTTCTCGTGGTGGGGGCTCAGCCTGTGTGACCAGGAAACCCCCTGCTTCCCTGACATGGGTGACAAGCTCTGGAGAATTCTTCAGCCAGGGTGCCGCTGTTTCCCTTCCCCAAAGCTTCAGCCATCAGCGCCCCAAGAAACTCAAGTTCACCAGAGCTTAAGGATGAAGATGGGAGGCACACTAGCCGGGTCCAGCCTGACCCTGAGTCCCTCGCGCTCCCGTAACCTCCTCGTCCAGTGCTCCCTGGTGCTGCTGTGACTCGACAGGACTCCACACACAGCCCCCTCAGTCTATCTACCCTTCCTCCTCCCTCAAAGCCACCCCACCCCTGCAACCCCCCCCCACACTGGCTCCCCACTCCCACTGCCATCACTTCAGCCCACCTAGCCACTGGGCGTGCCATCAGGGGTCTGTGCAGGGAGGGGGGGGGGTCGTGTGTTCCTGAACTCCACTCACCCCTCTTCAAAACACGCAGAAGGGGGTCTAAAGAGATAGTCCAGGGCCGGAGTGATAGCCCAGCGGGTAGGGCGCTTGCCTTGCACGCGGCCGGCCTGTGCCGGCCCGGGTTCGATCCCCGGCGTCCCATATGGTCCCCAAGCACCGCCAGGAGTAATTCCTGAGTGCAGAGCCAGGAGTAACCCCTGAGCATTGCCGGGTGTGACCCAAAAAGCAAAAAATAAAAAAATAAAAAAGTAAAGAGATAGTCCAGAGGGTAGGGCATTTGCCTTGTATGCGGCCGACCCGGTTCGATCCCCTAGTATCCCATATGCTCCCTGAGCACCTCCAAGAGTAATTCCTGAGTACAAAGCCAGGAGTGACCCCTGAGCATTTTCGAGCATTTGCTGGGTGTGACCCAAAAAGGAAAAAAGAAAGAAAAGCAAAAGGATCGAGGTGGGGCCGGAGCAATAGCCCAGCGGGTAGGGCGTTTGCCTTACATGCGGCCAGCCTGTGAGGGCCCGGTTTGATCCCCAGCATCCCATATGGTCCCCCAAGCACCGCCAGGAGTAATTCCTGAGTGCAGAGCCAGGAGTAACCCCTGAGCATGACCGGGTGTGGCCCAAAAAAGCAAAAAAAAAAAAAAAAGGATCGGGGTTTAATCAGGGGGAGAGGGGCACGGGGTGGGGCGATAGCTTGGCGTCCCCATCAGAGTGAGGCAGGCACACACATGTACATGTGCTCACATACGTGTGCAGTGACCCTCTGATTGCTCATGGACACCACCCTGTCATTTGGCTTTGGAACCCAACCCTGGGGCGGGATTCACTTCATGCCCGGAAGGGGCCTCTGGAAGGCACCAGGGAACCGGGCTGGCCTGAGCGCTGAGTGGCTTGCTCGCCCCTCCCCCACCCACCCCAGGCTTTGGGCGACAAAGGGCGGGCCATCGGGGACCACCGGTCAAAGTCCCTCTCAGGTTTCAGTCTCCAAGCAGGCGACTGGAGAACGAGGACCGTCTCCATCCTGAAAGGAGCGCGGGAACCCGGGGCCTGGTGCTCTCTGCCCTCCCGCCATTCTGCTAAGGCCTCCCAAAGCTCTCCCTGCCCTGGGCCCAGAGATGCCAGGGCTGGCGCTTTAGAGACCCTCCCAGACGCAGCCCTGGAAGAAACGAACTCCCGGGCGGGGGACCTTTCAGTCAAAGTGCTCGCCGTGGGGGTTGGGCAGCTAGTGCAGTAGGTAGGGCATCCGCCTCGCAAGCGGTGACCCAGGTTCAGTCCTGGCCGGGTGTGGCCCAAAAACCCAAAAAATAAATAAATCAGCAGGAAATCTTGAGACTTCTGAGCCCTGCTCCAGGGGTTGCTCCAGTCACCAACCCTAGGACTCCCACTCAGCGCCCATGCCCCACTGTTCCTTACATCCCCTCTCCCCCAGCACCTCTCCCAGGGTAGCAGGGCAGCACGCTCATGGGAGCGGGAAAGCTAGCAGGGAGAATGCCAGAGGTGGGGCGGGCGTTCCAGGGCTACGGGCTGCTGGGGGCTCGGCCTAGTGTCCAAAGCCTTCCCAGAGGGCGCAAAGCTCAGGGGAGGGGCTGGACAGGAGCCAGGGAGGCCTCGGCCTCTCCAGGCCCATGGATTTGCCATTTTCTCTGAGGATTCCACCTACGGGGTGTAAGCCCCCGGTTACTGCAGCAGACGTGGAGGAGCCTGAATGGGGGTGGGGGAACATCTGAGTGAGGGTTCATGCACCAGCACCCTGAGCTCCCAGCATGAAATTTCAGACCCCATAGGGCCGGAGCCATAGCATAGCGGGTAGGGCGTTTGCCTTGCATGCCGCTGACCAGACCAGAGTTCAATCCCCAGCATCCTCTATGATCCCCTGAGCACAGTCAGGAGTAATTCCTGAGAGAAGAGCCAGGAGTGACCCCTGAGCATCGCTGGGTCTAACCCAAAAAAGACATTTCAGACAGAGGAGAAAGAGCGCACACAAGCCCATCCTGAGGCGAGGCGCAGAAACCAGGCCCCTGAACCGCAACCAAACACAGGGCCTGAGAAAGCGGCAACTCAGGGGACAGGATCCCGCCCCAATGCAGACTGGGAGCGGCCAGTCCTAAGGGCTGAAAAGGCGCTGGGCACAGCGGAACAGGCGGAGCCACCTCGCGGAGGCCGGGGCTGGAAACTGGAAGATGTCCAAGTTGGGGCCTGGAGGTGGATCTGGGCTCCGGGTCTGCCCGCGGAAACGCTGATCTACTGCCCCGGGGCTCAGGCCGCGAGGCAGGACCAGGACGAAGGAAGTTCCGACAGCAACCGCGGAGGCCTCAGTCTCCGCACGATTGGTCCCCTCACCCGCTACGTCCCGCCTCCGCCTCTTCCACCCTCAGCTGGGATTGGCTACGGGCAAACCCGCCCTCCGGCCCTGTCAGCCTCTTGGGAATTTCTCCCTCCCAAAAAGTTTGATGGTGGGAGTGAATGTGGGGGATTCCAGCGGCTAGTCCGGAGTCCCCCACCCCCACCTGCAACGAAGTGAACAGCGTGCAAGCAGCTCACCCACAGGGTGAGGGAAGGCGGCAACTGGGAGTGTCCAAGCGGTCAACTTCCCAAGCCCCTCCACAGTCGGCCTAGGAATTCACCTTAGTGGCCAGCTGCCATGCACGGGGATGGGATGGCACCTTAATTGGGGGGGTCTTAAGACACCCTTGATGGCATCGCTGCCTGGCTCAGCAATGGGATGGGGGCAGCCTACAGGAGCTCAGGTTTTCATCCACCTACAGTGTGTGCCGGTAAATATACCCCAAATCTGCTGCTCACATCCGTAAGAGGCACTTGGCTTCCCTCCTTTGAGTTCGATTTATCTCAGGTCCGCTGGCTCCAACCCAGGAGATCACAGTTAATTCACGTCCTCAATCCCCAACCCATCGCAAGGGCTTAGTCACTGCTTATTAAAGGGCCCATCACCCAGCAGGAGGGGCGCTGTGGACACCAGCCGGAAGCAAGGCCGGACAGACTGCAGGCTGGGGAAGCAGGAGGAAGCAACATTTGCTGGGTTCCCTGACGCTGCGGCACAAATGGCCAATAAACATATGAAAAGATGTTCAACCTCACTTATCATCTGGGAAATGCCAATTACAATCATAACAAGACGGTGCTTTTCCACCCATTAGATTAGCAAAATATTGACGCTGGCAAAGGCGGGAGCCTCCTCATACCCTGTTTACGGGAGCAGAAATTGGCTCTGCCCTTTTTTGGAGGGCAATTTGGCAGCTTTTGCAAACCGCCAACGACACCATCCCTGCCACCCGCATTTGTTTCTAGGTGTCGATGGCAGAGAAACACAGATGCACCAAGCGCGGATGGGGGGCTGCACACTCGCTCCTGCAGTGAACTGCAGCGAGCAACAGAAACGCCCCACCAGCCAGGATCGCGACGAGGAACCGCAGAACCCGGGCGGGCGGCCACGGTGGCAGAGAACAGAGAGGGCATGGCCACACTGCTGGATGCATTAAAGGAAACCAAGCTGTGAAATGAAAGGACACGGCGGTCCCCTTTAGGAAGCGGGAGTAACTACAGGAATGCATCGCCTGACAGTTACATAATTGTGATCCCTTTAATAAATCAGGGAGAGCGAGGGCCAGAAAGATAGTATGGCGGTTTAGAACTTGTAGCGGGCTAAGGTAGCATGGTTCTCAGCACCACACAGATCCCCAGAGCACCAGCAGGAGTGACCCCCGGAGCCAGAGTCAGCTAAGCCCTGAACACTGTGGTACAAAAAACAAAACAATTAAAAAATGTTTTAAATGAGGGGTCCAGAACGATAGCAGTCAGTGGCTAGTATACAGTGGGAGGGCGTTTGTCTTGCACACAGCTGACATAGGTTTGATACCTGGCATCCCACATGGTCTCCTGATTACCACCAGGAATAATCCCTAAGTGCAGAGCCAGGAGTAATCCCTGAGACTTGCCGAGGTCGAACCCAAAATGAAAATTTTATATACATATACATACGGATATATGAAGGAAGCCTGGGTTGGCTAGCTACCCAGGTCATATTTGATATGTCAAATACCAGTAACAATAATAGACCTCATTCCCATGACCTGAAGAAATGGTTTAATGCTCTTTACGGTCCTGGAGCAAGCAGATGCCCTTGGCTCTACTAGCGTGAGACAGGACATATGGAGATGTTACTGGTGCCCACTCGAGCAAATCGATGATCAACGGAACACAAGTGACAAGTGACACGTGGGGAACCCAGGAGTTTGAGAAATCCAAGAGGAAGAATCCAGCTAACTACGAAAATGACTCCTGAGCAGCTAACCTAAAAACGTGGCGCCTCTCTGGGAGAGGAGCCTGCTGTGGCATCTCCAAGACTCAATAAACTTACTGTGGGCTAAAAGAAAGAAACGCCTGGTCCTTAAGTACTGCCATGAAGGGCCCCCAAGCCAAGCTGAAACAACGGCTGAATTTCCTATTTCTAGTTGGTCCCGTGCGAGGAGCATGTACTCTCTTATTAAGGCAGGCGAGCCTGCAATTAGAGCAAGCCCTTACCCCGCACCTCCCAAACGCCTGCCCTGGGGCAGCGGTGTCCAACCTGCAGGCCTTGAAGCAGCTCAGGGAGGACAGACAGCAAATCACAGCGAGTTGCTGCCACTCTCCGGATGACACCCAGGAGAGCCCGGTACCCCCCAAGTGGACCCTTGTGGAGGGACCTCAGTTTGGTGAGGTTAAGTGATGCCTGAGGCTTCACACTCTGTAAGTGAAAGCAGAGGCCCCAGGGGAACTCTGGGCCAACTGCTAGAGAGAAAGGGGCAGAGCCTGAAACCTGGGTTGCAGCTGATTGGTTCCTAGCACTGCCAATCTATAAAGATGCCTCCGAGGATGGCTGGGGCTGGGGGAGAGGGGGAGCCGCTATTGGTGCAGGCCAGGGCCTCCCAGCTTTGCTCCCCTCCCTGAGAATGGGCTGGAGTGAGCGAAGAGCAACTGCGCCCACATCCCATCACAGCCGGGTGCCTGAGTGCTGTGTGAGCCCTGGGCTGTGGCACTGCTGGCCTGGGGCCGGGGCCACCAAGAAAGCGCAGTGACCAGCTCCTTAGTCCCCTGGTCGTCTGTTGACATCCTTATCAGAGGAGGAGGAATGACCTCCCGGTGCCCTCACCCCTGCTGTACCCTCTCCCTGCTGTTCCCTCACCCCTTCCCTCTGCCCTCACCCCCTGCAGTGCCCTCCCTCTGCTGTGCCCCTCACCCCCTGCTGTGCCGCTACCCCCTCCCATGTGCCCTAATCCCTGCTGTACCCTCACCCCTACTGTTCCCTCACCCATCCCTGTACCCTCCCCTGCTGTAACCTCACCTCTCCCCTCTGCTTTCACCCCTCCCCCTGTGCCCCTCACCCCCTGCTGTTCCCTCAGCCCTCACCCCTGCTGTTCCCTCACCCCTTCCCTCTCTGCCCCTCACCCCTGCAGTGCCCTCCCTCTGCTGTGCCCTCACCCCTGCTGTACCCTCAGCCCTCACCCCCTGCTGTTCCCTCACCCCTTCCCTCTGCCCCTCACCCCTGCAGTGCCCTCCCTCTGCTGTGCCCCTCACCCCTGCTGTGCCGTTACCCATCCCCTGTACCCTTCCCCTGCTGTACCCTCACCCCTGCTGTTCCCTCACCCTTCCCCTGTACCCTCCCCCTGCTGTAACCTCACCTCTCCCTCTGCTCTCACCCCTCCCCTGTGCCTTCCCCTGTGCCCTCACCCCCTGCTGTACCCTCAGCCCTCACCCCTGCTGTGCCCCTCACCCATCCCCTGTACCCTTCCCCTGCTGTGCCCTCACTCCTCCCCTCTGCCTTCGCTCCTCCCCTGTGCCCTCATCCTTCCCCTGGACCTCTGTCCCCTCTGCCTCCCCTCCACCACCCTCTCTCCTCTGCCTCCATCCCTTCCCTCTGCCCTCTGTCCCTCCCCTGTGCTGTCCACCACCCCTGCCCTCTCTGCCCTCTGCTGTGCCCTCCCCACTGCTTTGTGGCTCTCAGCCCTACACCCCCCACCAGAGCCTGTGTTGGCTCTGCCAGAGCAATGGTGCTTCCCCGGATGAGAAGACCTCGCGGCTCCTGCCTGCACCCTTCCAGGCACCCCTGCCGGAAAGCCTAAGGGCACGGCCTCAGGTGTTCCTCCAGAACCCGAGCGCCCTGGAGAAGGCTCCGCGATCCATCCACACTCCCAGCTGATAAGGAAACCAACAGGTTTTCAGTGAGTCCATGCCAGGTTGGGTACGAAGGGGGAGACCCAATTAACAGGTAAGAAATCATTATTTAAAAGCCTATGAAACATAACGGATGTTAAATATGGCCATACCAGCAGTAAGGGTCCTAGGGGGTGCAGAAAGGGAAGAGAAAACTTGGGCCAGAGAAACCCCAGGGTGCTGCCTGAAGGCAGAGGCAGCGGCAGCAGCAGCTTGGGCCTCAACTCTGAAGGCTGCACGGGGCAGAACAGGGACAGAGGCGCGGAGGCGGAAGGAGCAGCCGGCATGTCAGAGGGGGCGGGGCCTATAGGGGCTGTGGGGCCTCGTGGGAAGCACCTAGTAGAGAAGGGTGGTGGGAGGAGAGGCTACTTATGAAGGCCACGGGAGGGTGAAGGCTTGAGAAAATGCTACTGGATCTGTGGGAGAGAGGAGCCATGGGGAGCGCTGAAGGTTCCGTGGCAGGGTCCAGTCACGACGGCCAACGTCAGCCCTTAAAAGGGCCAGGGAAGGGGATGGAGAGTTAGTCCAGGGGTTAAGGGACCTGCCTTGCACATGGTCAATCCCGGCTCTACTTATGGTCTCCCAAGTGTCACGGGAGAGACGCCCTGAGCATAGAGCACCCCCTGCCCTACACACATACACAAACAGCTGAGTGAAGAGGAGACGGGCCAAAGCCCCTGACCGCAGGGAGGAGACAAGAGTTCCCCTTCCCGGGCCGGGAGCGATAGCCCAGCGGGTAGGGCGCTTGCCTTGCACACGGCCGGCCTGCCCGGGTTCGATCCCTGGCATCCCATATGGTCCCCTGAGCACCGCCAGGAGTGATTCGTGAGTGCAGAGCCAGGAGCAACCCCCTGAGCGCCGCTGGGTTTGACCCAAAAAGCAAAAAAAAAAAAAAAAAAAAAAAAGAGTTCCCCTTCCTCACCCATTTCTTCCTGCATCACTTGTTCAGTAATGGTCTGTGTCTTTGTGTGTGTGTGTGTGCGCAAAGCATGTGCGTGTGTGTGCGTAAGGCCTGGGGGCATGGGGGAGTCACACCTGACACAGTGCTCAGGGACCAGAACCCAGGTGAGACACAAGCAAGGCAAGTGCCCCTACCTGCTGTATTATCTCTCTGGCCCTGACTGCATCTTCTAAGGGGTCTTTAAACAACCAGGGGGAAGGGGCCATGCCGGGTGAGCAGGAAGTGAAAAGAAGCCCTCACTCGGCATTAGGATGGCTGCCAGTAGTTGTGGTTCAGAAGGGGAGCAGGTAGGGGTCTGTGTGTGTGTGTGTGTGTGTGTGTGTGTGTGTGTGTGTGTGTGAGGGATCCCCCACCTCCTCCACCAGGCATGGCACTTCAGACCCGCCCTGGGCCTACTCACCATCCCAGCCACCCGCCTTGCACCTCTCAGCCTCAGCCCTAAGCCCAAGACTCCCCTCCCTGAAAAGGCCACTGCGGCACCCTGGGCACCATGTCCACCTCCTGCTCTGCCCTGAAATTCTAGTTTAGTCAGTCAAGGCCCAGTGGGATTAATGCTTGAACAGCCACAGGCAGGCTGAGCCTCTCCCAGTCCAGCCCAGTCCAGGAAGACGTGCATAGCATGTGTCCGTGCTGGGCAGGAGAGGCCACGGACCCTGTGCGTGTCCACGCTGAGGCAGGAGAGGCCGCAAGCCCTTTGTGTCTTGGCAGCAGTCTTTAGCCTCCAGAGATCCGATGGGATCTGGAAGGCAGGACTGGGGCCCCTGGGGGCAGGGGTGGGTGGGAGCATCCCTGAGAGCTCTGACAGGGCGTGGGGGTGGCAGGCGGGAGCCGGGACCGGGGCTGGGATGGGAGGAGACAGGGCTGGAGAAGGCCTGGAAGCAGCATCAGAGGAGATGAGCAAGGGCCTGAACGCTGAGGCCACGCGCTGCCTGTGTGACAAGCACCAAGAAAGCGGAGGCAGCGCGTTGCCTGTGTTTCAAGCACCAAGAAAGCAGCTGAGGGCGACGCCTCCCCCCGCTAGAGGTGCGGGCTGGAGTCCTGCTGCACCACCCCACACAGTCCAAGAAGAGAGAGCAGGGGGTCCGGGCTGAGCCCTGTCCCCAACACTGGGGAGCCTGCGAACCTGCCTTAAAAAACGGACAACACAGCACCCCAAGTTATGGCCTTTTCTTTAAACCATTTTGCTTTTTGATTACACCAGGGTTACTCCCTTGCTCTGCACTCAGGAATCACTCCTGACGGTGCTTGGGGGGGCCATATGGGACGCCGGGATCGAACCCAGGTCAGCCGTGGTGCAAGGCAAACACCTCCGAATCCAGGTCAGCCGTGTGCAAGGCAAGCACCCTCAAACCCAGGTCAGCCGCGTGCAAGGCAAACACCCTCAAACCCAGGTCAGCCGCGTGCAAGGCAAACACCCTCGAACCCAGGTCAGCCGGCGTGCAAGGCAAACACCCTCAAACCCAGGTCAGCCCGCGTGCAAGACAAACACCCCTCGAACCCAGGTCAGCCGCGTGCAAGGGCAAATACCCTCGAACCCAGGTCAGCCGCGTGCAAGGCAAATACCCTCGAACCCAGGTCAGCCGTGTGCAAGGCAAACACCCTTGAACCCAGGTCAGCCGTGGTGCAAGGCAAACACCCTCGAACCCAGGACAGCCGCGCGCAAGGCAAACACCCTCTAGGCTGTGCTAAAAGCTCCAGCCCCAAGTCAAGGACTTCTGACGACATCTTTCTCGTGCTTTTGAAGCTACACCTGGCAGTGCTCTGGGGACCACATGGGGCCGGGATGAGCCCCTCTGTCCCTCCTGGTGTCCTGCGTGACCACTGTCCCTGCAGGGATACAGACAGTTCTGCTCATGCGCACCTTGAACCTTGAACCTTGAACCTTCCCAGTCACAGCCTCTCCGTGGCTTTCTGTCAGTGCTCACTGGGTGCCTGGCCTGGCGGGGCGGGAAGCAGAGACTAAGGCTTCAGGATTCCCAGGAAAGTGTGTGACCCTGGGATGGGTCTGTGGGGGTTCAGGAACCTACTCTTGGGCCTCTGTGGCTGCTGTTACGAAAAGCTCATTATTTTGTAATGTTTGTTTGGGGCGCCTCTGACAGTGCTCAGGGCTGACCTCTGGCTCTGCACTCAGGAGTTACTCCTGGCAGTGTTCAGGGGACCATATGGGATGCCGGAGATCCAACCCAGGTGGGCCAAATGCAACTCAAATGCCCACCCACTGTACTATCGCTCTCGCCCCAGTTTTTTTATTTTATTTATTCATTTATTTATTCATTCATTCATTTATTTATTTATTTATTTTGTTTTTATAGTCACACCCGGCAATGTTCAAGGGTTATTCCTGGCTCTTGGCTCAGGGAATTACTCCTGGCGATGCTTGGGGGACCATATGGGATGCCGGGGATCGAACCCAGGTCAGCTACGTACAAGGCAAACGCCCTACCCACTGTGCTATCACTCCAGCCCCCCGCCCCAGTTTTTAAACTTAGTCAAAAACATACAGTTGGGTCTTTCCCTGAGAATCGGTGAGAGTCTCCCCTGTCATTCTCCCTTGATTTTTAGATTGGGGGGCCACACCCAGCAGTGCTCAGGTTTACTCCTGGCTCTGCACTCAGGGACACTCCTGGAGGGGTCCGGGAACCCTACGCAGTGCTGCGTGCAAGGCCAGCGCCCTCCCCCACTGTGCTCTCTCTCCGGCCCTTCCCTCACCCTCTTTCTCAGGACCTGGCCCTACCACTGACCTACCATGGTCTCCCCATGAGCCAAAATCCTAGTGCTCAGCGGGCTGTGGGGCCTGTGCCAGCATCTAGCTTCAGGGAGCTGCCGTCCGCTCCCCGCCTGTGTGGCGCGTGCACCACTCGCCCGGGGACTTTTGCATCTGCTGTCCCCTAAGCCCTGCCACTGAGGGGGCTCCAGAGTCCCCTCTTCACCACCTGCAGGGACAGTGCCTTGGGGCACCATATCCACCACTCAATGCAGAGCTCTCCTCTCCGTGTCCACAGCTGTTCCTTCCATTCACAGCCCACGAGTCCCCTGCTTCAGAGAACCCCCACCACAGAATGCAACCAGCCCCCGGCCAAGACCTGTGGCCTCGCCCACAGCTGCGACCTGCTTAGCTCCCAGCCCCAAGGGGCCCAAGCTGCTCTTCTGTGTCACCTGCCCGCTCGGCCTAGAACACTCTCCAAGCCACACCCGCTCATTCTTTCAGGATTCAACCAAAGTGCCTCCTCCAGGAAGCCTCTCTTGACTAGCCCCCCACCTGGATACGCTCCATTTCAACCCCATCAGATCGCCAAGTCAGGATTGGCAGAGACGAAGAGGCAGAGCCCAGGACACGGCCTGGTCCGGGCAGGTACTCACAAAGCGTTTGTGGAAAGATGGAAAGATCCACGCCACCCCCTCCCTCCCCGACCCCCATAGCTGGAGCAGCTGGAGGGCAGCCGGGCTGCGGCGGTGCTGGAGCTCTCACCTCCCTCTTCCAGCGCGCCAGCCACTCGTCCCTTGCGCTTGCTTGCTGATGTAGTAGGGGTCCCCCGCCTGGAAGGTGAGCCCCGGCATGGGCCGCTGGCGCAGGCTGGACTCCCAGCCCAGGCCCCCCGCAGCCGGCCCCGGGAACCCTAGGACAGAGAGACACAGCGGCATTAGCACCCCACTGCGGGCGTGGGGTCCTTCCTCCTCCCTCCCTGCGGGAGAAACTGAGGCACGCACCCTAGCTCTGACCCCGGACCAGAGAGCTGGGAAGAAAGACCCTGTCAGGGGCCAGCGGCGGTGAAGGGCCCATGGACATCAACTGTGAGGAGAGGCGGCCAGCAGGCGGCCGTGCGCGGGGGCCGGAGGGGGACTTCAAGGTCCACGCCCACTTCCTCTCCTCCTCTGATGGGTGGACAAGGAGGCAGCATGGCCACTCAGGGTCCCCCCATACCCTCTGGCATGGTCAGTCAGGCAGGGAGTGGGGGGCTTGCGGCCCACGGAGCCTGGGGGTGAGGAAAGCACTTGCCTCCATTTTCATGGGCTCGATGGTGGTCTCCTTCTGGTCTTTGCCTGCAGAGAGGGAAGAACAAAGGCACTGTCGGAGGGGCCGGAAGCGCCCCTTGGGGGCCAGGTCCTCCCACCATTCAGGTGACCAGTGGCCCAAGGTTCAGGGCTGGAGACCCAGAGTGGTCAGGTTCTGCTTCCTGGCCCGTGGACACTCAAGCACACAGAAGGTTCTAGAAGAACAGGGCCAGAGCAACAGTGCAGCGGGAGGGGCCTTGCACTCGGCCAACCAGGTTCCATCCCGGCATCCCATAGGGCGCCCCGAATACTGCCAGGGGTAATTCCTGAGTGCAGAGTATGTCATACATACATACATACATACATACATACATACATACATACATACATACACACACACATACATACATACATACACACATACATACATACATATACACATACATACATACATACATACATACATACATACATACATGTCAGGTATGGCCCCCCAAAACGACAAAAAGAAGAAAGTTCTAGAAGATCTCCAGTGGCTCCTCACGGTCCAGTGCTCGCTTTCAGAGGAGTTGGACTCCTCCACCTCCCCTGGCCTGGTCTGGTTTTGCTGCTGTTTGTGGGGTCCAGCAAGGATGCCCTCTGGGGAGACCGCCATGAGGGGCCTGGAGTGAGGCTCGGGGGCTCGTGGGGCCTGACTGCTCGCTCACAGCACCCCTGGTTGCCCCTTCCTCACCTGCCAGGTGTCCCGCCTGTCCCCTGGGACCTGTCACCTCTCCTCAGCTTTCAGAGGCTGGTCGGCAGACGGCAGACATGCAGGGCCAGGGCTGGGTTGGCATACAGTAGGTGCTCAATAAATGTTCCCTGTACCTCCGCTGGGCGTCCAGGTCCCCCCACTCCAGCCCGTCCAGCCCTGCAGGAAGGAGGTCACCGTTTCGGAAGCCCAGAACCCTCACTTCCAGGCTCCTCCCTGCGGGCTCACCTCTGCAACATCCACCCCCTTTCCGCTGCAGAGCAGGGGGCTATGAGCCCCCATTTCACCTGGGCCTCTGCAGCCCCCGGTTTGGGCTTTTTAGGGCACACCCGGCACACCCTGGAGATGCTGGGGAGGCGGGGAACCGTATGAGATGCTGGATAGAGCCCGGTCTGCTGCATGCAGGGCAAAAGCCTACAGATGCACTAGGCTCCATCCCTTGTCTGGAGTGAGGTTAGGCCTAAGGCAGGAAGGTCACTGGGGCTGTGCCTGCAGCTGGGGGGTGGGGAGGGGGAGACAAAGCCCCAGAACGGAAAAAACAGCCCCCACCGTGCCTC
>JAJIBD010016483.1:0-10929 GCA_021461705.1 Cryptotis parvus | reverse complement strand
CCCTGGTGCATGCACCCCTGCAAGCGGCCGCTGTCACCTCCAGTGTGGCCATTGCGCTGACACACCAGCGGGTTCCCTGCCCCTCTCCCCCGACTCTCCAGCCACCCTCCTGGCTCGTTCCACACGGCTTTCAGTGGGCTCCCGGCCTCCCCGCTGGTGCCTGTCCACGCGAGGCCCTCTGCTGGCCCGGGGACCATGGGCGTCCACCTCCCGCTTGCCCGCCCCGCCTGCCCGCACCCTCCATGCCAGCCTGTCGCGAGCTGGGCGCTCACAGGTGTCCCTGCTGGGGCCCTCCTGGGGAGGGCTCACGGCGGCTGGGACCCCGGGGCCGACCACTCTCAGCCTCCCAGCCCTCTCTGCCTCAGAGGGCAGCAGGCGACGGTTCTCCAGGCCGGAAAGGCTCTGGAAGCGAGCGCCCTACCCCTCAGGGCTGCTGGCCAAGCCTCTAGGGACAGCCCAGATCCCCGCCACCAGTGCCAGAGCCAGCCACCCCCGGGGCCCCGCAGCTCTCAGCCAACATGTGAACCCTTGTGGTTAAGCTCTCGGGAGCAGTGCGTGCCCCGGATGCCAACTCTTTGGGAAGCCCAGGGAATATGCGACACTGCCCTTGGGACACCTCCTGGACCGCTGAGGGCTCTGCGCCTGCCCCCTGCACAAGCCCACTGTGGTGGGCCTGAAACCCGATCCAGTCACTGGGCCCATGGCAGGCCCTGTATGTAGGTCTCCACTGCCAAGGAGAAGTGAGTTCCAACTCCTACCAGGGCGTCCCTCAAGCAGGCCTGGGTCCCTGATCCCACCTCACAAAGCACAAGAATCTGCCACCACCATCACTGCCAACTCGCCAGATGTCTGTTTCCTGTCGTGACCATGTCGGGCCCTGCCTGGAATGGTGACTTTCCTGCCCCCCAGCATAGCCAGGCACAGCCAGTTGTGTGTCCCCACCGGCCATCACTAACGTCCTGGGCTCTTAGTGTTCATCTTCACTGCCATCTGTGGGTCCCTGCCTTGAGCCTCCGGAGAGGAGGACGCCTGGCCAGTGCCCTAGATCTCTGAATTGGTGGTGGAGCTGTCATTCCATGCCTGGTGCCGCTGCATCCCCCACACTCCTGCCCATGGCATTCCCCTGGAGCTAAGGGGAGGGCTGGCGTCTCCTTACTTAGCGTGCCATCAGGAGTCGGGCAACTGAACCCCTAAATGGCATTTTTATCCTTTCCCCATTTAGTCAATCAACTGTGTATTGATTTATTTGCTCATTTCAGGCGTTTCGTCTCATTCCATTCACCTGGTCCTTAACCACCTCGCCTAGGAGGGGCAGCCCCGCCCCACCCCAGCCCCTGTAGCCCTGCTGTGCTCTGTGGGCAACAGTGCCCGGCTCCCTCTGCCTCCCCGGTGGGCAGGCCAGCCCGTCTAGTGAGGGAGAGAGAGCTTTCTGCCTTGGGGGCTTCTCCTGTTGGCATCGAGGCTGGGGAAGGGCAGGCTAGCCAGTGCCGCTGCTTCTCAGGGGACAAGAGAACCCCCTCGGCCCCACCCTGCCTTCCCACAGCATCAGGAACATGAGGTCTGAACCCCGAATCTCTCTGCTCCTGGGGGGGCACTTGGGCTCCTGGGTATGTGGGAGTTTTACAATTGCTTCCGAGCAGCTGGGTTTAAAATGAAAAGAGACACTCAACTTGGCTCTTGATTTGTGTGTGGGGACAAATGTGGGTATGAAGGAATTCCCAGGTACAGGAGTAGGCAGTAAGACAAGGGGAAGCCGAGGACCGCTGGGGGGGGGGCAACAGCAAGCTGAGACCATCTGCCTCTCCCAGCGACCCGCAGACTCGCTGTCGCCTCCGCCATCAGGCACAAAGCAGGGTGCTCTGACATCCTGAGGGGAGCCCTGCCTGGAGTGAGGCCACTAGGAGGCTGTAGAAAGGCCCTGATGGTGAGGCGCCCTAGGATCCTGGACCCGGGTGTGGGGCCAGGTAAGCCGGATTAAAGCTCTAGGCAGCCGAGGGGCAGGGGCAGTATGGCTGGTGTGGCTAGGTGGCCAGGGCATCACTGGGCAGCCCTTTAGGGCCACGCAGGGAGGGGAGCCTGAATTGGAGCTAGGAGGCAAGTGTTGGGGGAGGGGCAGGAGACACACGCCCGGACTGGGTCGGGGGGGGGTTGGGGGCGTCTTAGGACACGCTCAGCACTCGCATGATGTTGGTGTAGCCAGAGCCAGGCCGCCAGCCGGTCACGACGATCACAAAGGGTCTCCCACGTGAAGGAAACCACGCAGCTTTCCTGAGTAGGGCAGAGGAGGGACACCGTCACTGCCCCAGTGCTCTGCGCCCCGCGGTAGCTTTGGGCTGCAGGCGCGACCCTGACAGGCGCTGCTGTGTAGCTCTTGGGCTCTCCTATGGGCGTGGCCACTGGCAATGAGGCACCAGATTTCGGGTGCAGCTGCAGATCCCGAGTCCCCCTTTGTCTCTCCTCTACCCTGAGGGCCTCACTCACCAGCCCCCACCCCTGATGGGTTTCTGAGGCCTGGTCTCTGCGCCACTCACCACTGTCAATGCCAAACTGCACCCGGCGGTCCACGTCATCTGCCCAGATGGGTTCTGGAGGGTCACGGTAGAGCAAGGGGGGAAGACTCCTCGGCACAGGTGGGCCTGGCGAGCAGCCTGGGCAGAGCCGGGTAACAGCGATGACGGCTGCCCGCGGACGGTACCGAGACAGGAGCTGGGCAGAGCTGAGACAGGGGGAGAGAGAGTGGGCTCAGCCCTCCCCCCAAGTCTGAATTATGCTCTCAGGAATCAGTCATACATTCTAAGACCCTGAGTAAGGTGATGGAGGTGGGAGGGCACACCCACTGGTGCTCAGGGCTTGCTCCTGGCTCTGCACTCAGGGATCACACATGGCAGTGCTCAGGGGACCATATGGGATGCCAGGGATAGAGCCGGGTAGGCCACATGCAAGGCAAACACCCTACCCATTGTACTATTGCTCCGGCCCCAAGGTTCAGGAGTTGAATCCCAGTTAGTCACATGCTAGGCAAGCTCCTTACCCATTGTACAATCTCTCTTGTGACTACAACGGAATTCTGCAAAAGCCTTGACTTTTTTTTTTTTTTTTTGCATTTTTGGGTCACACCCGGTGATGCTCAGGGGTTACTCCTGACTCTGCATTCAGAAATTAGGGGGGGCTGGAGGCGATAGCCCAGCGGGTAGGGCGTTGCCTTTGCACGCGGCTGGCCTGTGCCGGCCTGGGTTCGATCCCCGGCATCCCATATGGTCCCCGGAGCACCGCCAGGGAGTAATTCCTGAGTGCATAGCCAGGGTAACCCCTGAGCATCGCCGGGTGTGACCCAAAAAAAAAAAAAAAAAAAGAAAGAAATTACTCCTGGCAGTGCTTGGGGGACCATGCGGGATGCCGAGGATTGAACCCGGGTAGGCTGTGTGCAAGGCAAACGTCCTAACCATCGTGCTATCACTCCGGCCCCAAGAAAGCCTTTTCTTTTCTTTTCTTTTTTTTTTTGCTTTTTTGGGCCACACCCGGCAATGCTCAGGGGTTCCTCCTGGCTCTGCACTCCAGGAATTACTTCTGGCAGTGCTCGGGGGACCATATGGGATGCCGGGGATCGAACCCGGGCCAGCACAGGCCGGCCGCGTACAAAGCAAACACCCTACCCGCTGGGCTATCACTCCGGCCCCAAGCCTTGACTTTCTGACTGAAAATATGCCTGCCCAAGAAGGGCTAGGGGGATGGCTCAATTGGCAGGAGTGCATATTTTGCATGCAAGAGGCCCAGTCATATCCCAGTCTCTGTACGGTCCCCTCAAGCACTGAGTAGGTACAGGCCTAAGCATTATTGAGTGTGACTCCCAGACAAAACAAAACACTCCAAGGAAGATCTGAGATAACAGGCTCCACAGCAAATGAGAGAATTGGGAAAGCCATCCTTAAGAAACAAGCTGGGGCCAGACAGATAGTCCAGCGGGGAGGGCGTTTGCCTAGCACACGACTGACCTGGGTTCCATCTCAACATCCCATGTGGTCCCATGAGCACTGGGCCCTGGCTAACACCTCGGTACTGTGAGGGCTCCATGCAGAGGATTTGCTCTGGGCCTAGGAATCCACAATGTTTGAATGCCAGAGCCCCTTTCCCCATCCTGTCTTTATTGCAGCTTACTGGAACAATTCCTGGTACCCTCTGAGCCCCCCTCACCCAGTCCCTGCTCTCATTACTACCTTTTCTCTGGTACACTATACTCTTTAGCACTGATGCAACAAAACCTGAGCTTGTGGCCCATCCTGACCCATTGTGGCTCACGTTGCAACCACTTACCGGCCAGTTGTGGTCAACACAATGATGGCTGCGGCACAGCACTTAAAGGCGGCCTCCACAGCACCAATGGCGGTGACCTCGGTGAGGTCCCGGCTCAGTGGGAGCTGCCCGGCGCAGTTCCTCAAACAGCTGCCGGTGGTACACAGCAGCCTCGGCCTCCCGTGCGATCTACAGGAACCAGGAGGTCAGGTTGGGCAGGGGCCATCAGGGTATCCAGGCCTGCCCCCTGCCCGTGTTCCCCGAGCACCTACCGCGTGCTGCATCTGAACAGCCTCCACGGGAAGCTGCCCTTGGCGGTCTCACCCGGAGCATGATACAGTCAGCCCCATCGAGGCACCGCGTTGGCCACATCGCTGGTCTCTGCCCGCGTGGGCGCGGCTTGGTGATCATACTCTCCAGCATCTGGAGGACATCTGGACATCAGAGCTGTCAGAGTCACCCTCTGATCGGGAGCCTGAGGGGCCACTGCTCTGACACCCACACTCGGTGGCCTAAGGTCACACTGCTCAGTGCGTGTGCTCCTACTGTGCTCTGCAGAAGTGCTCAGACCTAAGGCGGGAGTCTCCCCCCTTACCACCCACAGGGACGCGGTGCCCCCAAAAGTGCCAGGCCAAGGGCTCATTCCAGACCTGTGTGGCACAGACAACGGGCTTGCCCGCCAAGTTGCAACGACCGATCATCATCTTCTGAGCCAGGAAGACCTTCTCAGCTGGGATCTCGATGCCGAGGTCACCACGGGCCACCATAATGCCATCACTCACCTCCAGGATTTCATCAAACCTGGTGGGTGGAGGAGTTGGGAGCGGGGTCGGGAACGGGGAAGAGGCAGGAAGGGGCAGGGCAAGAGAGGTGATGGGACAGCGAGGTGCAAAAGCTTAGTCTCACCTCTTCACACCTTCGTGGTTCTCGATTTTGCTGATGATTTTGATGCCCTGTCCTTCAGGCCCCAGCGCAGCCCGGACAGCAACTACATCGCTGGCTTTCCGCACAAAGGGCGCAAAAATGATGTCTACACCATGCTCCACCCCCAAAGCGAAGGTCCAGGGCGTCTTGCTCAGACAGCCCAGGAAGGTCCACCTGGGCTCCCGGCAGGTTCACGCCCTTCCTGCTTCCTAGGTTGCCTCCGTTCTCCACTTCCGTCTCCAGCCCGCTGGGGCCTGCGGGTGTGGAAAAGCCAGTCTAGGTCAGGGTGTGTGTGTGAGTGTGTGTATGACCTAGACACTCATGAGGAACCCCAGGCTTGGACCCCTCAAGAGAGCTCAGGTACAGCAGGAAGGGCTCTTGCCTTGCACATGCCGCCCTGGGTCCCATCCTGGGTCCCCGAGCACCGCAGGAGTGATTCCTGAGTGCAGAGCCAGGAGGAGCCCCTGAGCATCGCCGGTGTGACCCCCTCCCCCAAAGAAGATGAGTGACTTGTTCCTGCATCTCTCGGTTCCACACCCTATAGGCAGATGGACAGCAGGTGAAGAAATAATTGACCCGCTACCCAGCCCCCAACCCAGGGACTCTGGCACTGGTGACATCGAGGTGCTGGAGAGGACTGGGGGTGGGGGAGGGCTGCAGGGGGCGCTGCGCTTGGGTGGGCTTGGAGGGTTAGGGCTGGTGGGGGGGAGTTGGCTACGAGGGGGTTGGGCTGTGCCGGGGAGGTAAGCGGCGCCTTCTAGTGCTCACAGCCCGCGTGGGGATTTCGCACCGATTTTCCGGACCACGAGGGAGATGAGCCCGTCGTCGATATAGATGTGGCCCCCACCGGCACTACCCGGACGATATTGGGGTAGTCCACCCACACGGTCTTCGGCGTCCCCCGAGCTCTGAACTCCGGGTCCACCGTCACCAGCACCGAGGAGCCCTTCACCAGCTCCACTTCTGACTCAGGGCCCTGTGGGCGTGATCGTGGGAGGTTGGAAGTCCACAGGGAGGCCCTGGGCCTGGCCCCACCCCCGGTCTGCACTCGACAGCCCCCAGTCTGAAAGCCCGCAGCACCCGGCCCCCATCTTCAGCCGGTGGCGGGTCCTGCCCCTGGCCCCATGACCAGCGTGTCCGGCCTGCCTGGCTTCCAGGGACCTCTGAGCACCTCTAGCCGCAGCGACCCGGCCGGTGTGTGCAGGGGCGGCGCCTCTCACCCCCTGCAGGACTCCGTGCGGATCTCTGGTCCCTTGGTGTCCAGGGCGATGGCCACCGGGCGGTAGCTAAGCGGGGAGGTGGCAAGGCTCTCCACCGCCTCCCGGACGTTGGCGATGGACTGTGCGTGGTACTGTGGGCGGGAAATGCGCCAGCGTCAGCGGCCGGTGGCCAGGGCGCTTCCCCGCCTCCCGCCTCCTGCCTCCCCGCGGCCCGGCGGCACCTCGTGGGAGCCGTGGGAGAAGTTGAGTCGCGCGATGTTCATGCCGGCTTTGATCATCTCCTTGAGGCGCTCCACAGAGCGCGATGCGGCCCTGGAACCAGAGATGCCGCTCAGACTGCGCCGTTACCCCCAAACGGAAAGAAACCATCACCCCATCAGAGAAGCCCCCACTCCAAACCGGAGCCACAGAGGTCCGGTAATTTGATCTTCGTTCCCCCTTGTCCTGGGGGGGCTTGGAGGGCGTGTCCTCAGCTGTTTTTAGTGACCTGGTGTGGGTGTGGGGGTATGTATGCCAGAGGTGTATGGGTGCCGGAGAGGTAGTACCAGAATTAAGGTGGTTGGTTGCCCTGCAGGCTGCCAACGGCTTTGATCCCAGCACCACACCAGAGCCAGAGCCAGGTGTAAGCCCTGAGCACTGCCGGTGTGAGCCAGGAAAAGCGTGAAGGGTGGTGATGGCAGGGGACAGGTGCCAGCTGTGGGGGCACAGGTCTTTTTTTTCTTTTTGGGTCACACCCGGCGGTGCTCAGGGGTTTCTCCTGGCTCTGCACTCAGGAATTACTCCTGGCGGTGCTCAGGGGGACCATATGGGATGCCCGGATCAAACCCGGGCCTGCACAGGCTGGCTGCGTGCAAGGCAAACGCCCTACCCGCTGGGCTATCGCTCCTGCCCGGCACAGGTCTTTTTGTTTTAGGACCACATCTGGTGGTCCTGACTCTGAGACTCTGGTCTCCCTCCATCCACCCCACTACCCTATCCCACCTAGCTCCTTTTCAGGCTTCTTTGGATCTTCCTTGCCTTAAGATTAGCTAGCGCCCTCCTCCCTCAGAGTCCCCAGGGGCAAGAGCCTTAGCAAAAGCGTGCAGAACATTTTCCTTTCACACTGTGGGTCAGGGTTCAATGCCTGACATCCCATAGGGTCCCCGAGCACCGCCAGGAGTAATTCCCGTGTGCAGAATCAGGAGTGACCTCTGAGCATCACCAGGTGGACCCAAAAGAAAAAAAAAGATTAACTGCCCATTTTTGTTTTGGAGGCCTTCATTGAAGTGCTGGGGCCATCAGAGGTGCCCTTGGGGTACCAAGGCTCTGGGGGAGGCAGGGCTGAAACAGGCCTGTGCCCATCAGAGCTTGGTGTCTCTCCGGTCCTTTTGTTTAATTATACCACCACGAGATATATAATTACAAAGAAGCTCATGTTTGGATTTCTGTCTTACAGTGTTCCAGCACCCATCCCTCCATCAGTGCCCATTTCCCACCACCATGTCCCCAATTCCCTCCCCACTCTCCGGTCCTCTTATCTGTCTATGCAAGGAGTATCACAGCTTTACTTAGTTATTGGTTTCTTTTTCTTATTTATTTATATATTTATATTTATATATATATATATATATATATATATATATATATATTTGCTTTTTGGGTCACACCCAGCAATGCTCAGGGGTTACTCCTGGCTCTGCACTCAGGAATTACTCCTGGTGGTGCTCAGGGGACCATATGGGGACGCCGGGGATCGAACCCGGGCCCGCACAGGCCGGCCGCGTGCAAGGCAACGCCCTACCCGCTGGGCTATCGCTCCGGCCCCTGTTTATTTTATATATTTATATTTACCTATCTATTTGTTTGGTTGTTTGTTTTGGAGGGCACCCAGTGGTGATCAGGGCTTACTTCTGGCTCTGTGCTCTGGAATTGCTCCAGAATGTCAGGGATTAAACTAGGTCAATCTTGGGCCAGAACAATAGCCCAGCGGTAGGGCATTTGCCTTGCACGCGCCAGCCTGTGCCGGCCGGGTTCGATCCCTGGCATCCCATATGGTCCCCTGAGCACCGCCAGGGAGTTCATCAGAACCCATTCAAGAGAGACACTGATCTCAAGATCAGCTCAGAGCAGCCAAGTTCGAGCCCAGGTAGGCAGCTCTCAGAGGCAGAAGTCACCGGGTGTTCCTGGAGATGGAGCTGGGATACCCCTTCCCCTCTCTGACCCGCCCCAGAGGCCTGGTGGCCCCGCCCACAAACTGCCTCGGGGCTGTCGGCCATGATGCAGAGACTCAGACACATGGGGAAGGCTGCCATCCGGCTCTCACCTAGCTCAGCTGACCATGAGGCTCCCAGGAAACAAGATGGGTTTTGGGAGGGGGCTAATCACTTCTGTAGGGCCTCGGAAGCAGCCAGATGAGTCTCTCTCACCATAATAGCCGCCATTTTTGTGGTCCAGACCCGGTACATCAAACTAGTGGAACCAATCATGTCTAGAATATATTACAATCTACAATGTGTAAGAAAGGGAAGCAAGAAGGAGAGAGAGAGAGAGAGAGAGAGAGAGAGAGAGAGAGAGAGAAAGGAGATAAAGAACCTGCCATGGAGGCAAGCTGGGGGAAGGGGGGAGATGGGGACATTGGTGATGGGAGATGGGCAGGGGTGGAGGGATGGGTGTTGGAACACTGTAGAACCAGAATTTAAACCGAACATATTGTAATTGTATATATAACAGTGGTATAATAAAAATATTGAAAAAAAGAAAGCGATATACAAGTTAAAATTAGATATAGTGTTACTAACTCATTGGCTATGTACTGCGCAGGCTTTGTTGTAATGGCTCCTAAAGGCCTATATAAGGTTTCCCCGAAGATGCTCAGGGTCTTGTCTGTCCTGTCCAGACCTGCGTGTGGGAAGGCAGCTTGAGCCTGGCTAGCCAGTCCTGCAATAAAACCTGCTGCTGTTTGCAGTCCGCGGTGTCTCTTTGTTAGTGGTGGAAGTCCTCGAACTCGAGGTAACTAGTGCAGCTCTCCACTATGCAGAGCTACTCCTGGCTCTACACTATGTTTCTTGTGTGACTATGGGCCGAGTGGGTGTATGTGTGAATGAGGCCTCGCTGCTTTGGCTACGGGGTCTGACTGGGCTCCAGACTGCGGTTCCGTGAAGTCCGTAACGGCTTAAGGGCATTTGCCTCTGAGGGCTCCGGCTCCCAGTCAGAGGCAACCTCGCATGGGGATTATACATGTGGCCCAATACTATGGACTTCTTAAGATCCCGCGAGGGGTCTTGCCAGGCGAGCATCAGAGAGTTGCCCACCCCTTAATCTCCTCCTATTCCCTATTCCTACTGCTCTACATCTTTGTTTCTGGAGAGTCTATATTAAGTGATGGCTGAACATAACAGTCTGCATACAGACACCTCCCAAATTCATATCTCAATTCAGACCTCTGTCCAGACCTAGAGTTGTGTATCTCATTGCCTATCACTCTTTTAATTTTATTATTATTATTATTATTATTATTATATTTTGCTTTTGGAGCCACACCCAGCGACCCTCAGGGGTTACTCCTGGCTCTACACTCAGGAATTACTCCAGGGGGTGCTCGGGGCATATGGCAGGGATCGAATCCAGGTTTGCCACGTGCAAGGCAAGCGCCCTACCTGCTGTGCTATCACTCCGGCCCCACTCTTTTTTTTCTTTTTTGGGTCACACCCGGCAATGCTCAGGGGTTTCTCCTGGCTCTGCACTCATGAATTACTCCTGGTGGTGCTTGGGGGACCATATGGGATGCCGGAAATCGAACCTGGGCCAGCATGGGCTGGCGCGTGCAAAACAACGCCCTACCCGCTGGGCTATCGCTCTGGCCCTGGCCCCCAACTCTTTAAGTCTAATACAGACCCCAGTCTCACATGCCCCAAACTGAACTCCTGATCTCCTCTGCAGATCTTTCCACCACTGTTTTTCCTGCCTCTTGTTACTCATGCCAGAAACCTCGAAGCCATTCTTCAGTCCTTCTTCAACCTCCTCCCCTCCCACATCCAACCAATAGGCTGTGCTGGGAGTGCGCCCTTCACAAATGCTCCAAATGTGGGGCCAGAGCGATAGCACAGCGGGTAAGGCATTTTTTCTTGCATGCGGCCAAACCAGGTTCTATCCCTGGGTCCCATATGGTCCCCTGAGCACTGCCAGGAGTAATTCCTGAGTGCAGAGCCAGGAGTAAGCCCTGAGCATCGCTGGGTGTGACCCAAAAAGAAAAAAAAATGATCCAAATGTGAGCCCTTGCCTTGCCTCCACCTCATCTAAGCCAGAATGAAGAGGGAAGATGGGTGACACGCCCTACTGACCCTTAGACTCCAGCTACACTTAGCTTATGTGGAGAGCTGGTCCCTGCCTTTGGGGGATCTCCAGAGCAAACACAATGGGAGTTTGGGCTTATTTGAACTGATTTCATAATCTTGATCACTTGATCACTTGACATTCATAATTTTATACAGCATAAATATTTTTTTTTGCTTTTTTT
>JAJIBD010016480.1:0-11948 GCA_021461705.1 Cryptotis parvus | reverse complement strand
GAGGCAGATTGTGGGAAAGTGGGAGGGAAACTGGGGACATTGGTGCAGGGAAATGTGCACTGGTGGAAAGACAGGTGTTGCAACACTGTATGACTGAAATCCAATTATAAACAGCTTTGTAATCATCTATCGCAAGGTGATTCAACTTAAGAAAATCAGAGCCAGAGAAATAGCTTGGAGAGAAAGGCTACATGCCTTGCATCTCCAAGAAATTGTTTGCTCCCTATTAAAGTCCTTCGGGGCTGGAGTGATGGCACAGCAGGTGGGGCATTCACCTTGCACGTGGCCGACCCAGGTTCGATCCCGGCATCCCATATGGTCCCCGAGCATTGCCAGGGAGAAATTCCTGAGTGCAGAGCCAGGAGAAAGCCCTGATCATTACCAGGTGTGACAAAAAAAGTCCCTCAAAACAAGCAAGGATCCTCTACAGAGATCTGCACCAGAGCAAACTAACTACTGGGGTTGGAGAAAGTACTATAGTAGTAAGCACATTTCATTATTCATGAAAACCACCTCTAGAATCTGAGACTGAAGAGATTAAAAATGGTCATCTTTCCCTTGTATTTAATATCTCTTCTTCTTTGATAACTACTAGGGTATGTGAATGAGTGGAAGAAGACAACTAAGATGATATAAGTATAAATATCTTCAATACCACTAAGTTCATTTCCCAAATGTGATGGGTGTTCTTTCCCAAGATTAACACCCTAAATCAAGTTGACCGACTTCTCTATCTGGAGGTTTTGTTTGTAATACAGAATCTGCAGCCAGAACGATAGTACAGGGGGTAGGGTGCTTACCTTACATGCAGCCAACCCGGTTCAATTCCCATCACCCCATATGGTCTTCCAACAACCACCAGGAGTGATCCCTGAGAACAAGGAGTAAGCCCAGAGCACCGCTGAGCAAGGCCCAAAGATGAAAAATAAAATAATGTACAGATTTCCAGAACTTTTCCCACAGAGCCTACACTTAGTAACGAAGCAGTGGCTCCCCAAAACCAGTCTTGTTACCAAGTTTCAGGTGGGGTGCAGATGGTGATTTTTAAGTTTCCCACGTGATTTTAATATGCAGCTAGCACCAAGAAACACTGCCAAGGAAAAATTTTTCTTATAAAACTGCTATTAACCTGGTATTTTTTCACCTGGAACAGTTTGGGTTATGGTGCAAAAGGGCAGGTTCTCAACCTGGAATGTGCCCTTGGTTTCCTGGAGGGAATAAATGTGTAAGGCATTTCTATCAAAGATCAAGTTTTGCGTCATGGCTTATGGGGGCTTGGGGCCACTCCAACAATAGCAATGAAGCCATTAGTCAAAGAGACCACAGGAAAAGGGGAAATTTGTCACAGGATGATACCAATTGCCCAATTATTCCTGACTTCAAAACTAACCCTTTCACTTGTCTTATAGCATCAGAACCTTGGGGATAATCTGCAGAAGTCATTAGCATATTGGGTCCTTGTGTGGGGACAATGGCAGGGTGAAACAAAGGTGGACTCTGGAATGTTAAGGGGAGAGCTAGGAAAGGTCTTGCACTTGAGTATAAATATGGTGGTGTCAATAATTAACCTTTCATTGAAAAGATTTTTCCTGTTTATACCTATGGCCTGGGGGTAAAAAAATTATGTCATTACATATTGTGCTTTTCAAAAAGGACTCCTTTGCGCTAAGTTGCTCTAAGTGAATTGGAGTTTCTATTGAGAAATTAAAAATGTCTACATTTTCAAAACCCAATGAACAAAATAATACTTGCTTTCCTTATGCTTTTGCCTTCACATATTCAAGAATAAAACTTCGAAGCACCCTCGCCAATGCACTCTTCTTTGGCCTCGGCTCAAGGGTCTAGGGACAGCTAAACATCAGAGCACCGTGGTTCATGGAACCTTTAATAGAACGATTTTTGCTATTATAATATAAAAGTGGATGTCTCCCAAAATGAATCGTTGAAAAAGGTAGAAGAGTTTATAAGCTTCCAAGATACTCACAGGTACTTTCCAGCTAGGAGCTGTTTTGCTAAAAATAATAATATGTTGCAAAAGTGCTATTCATTGTTAGCACAACACCAGCATATGCAAATTTGTGGATGAGTGCTGAGGACTTTTGTTCTTGTTCAGTAACTGTCCATAGTTTTCATTAAACAACTACCATCCCCAAAAAAAAGTTTCCAACAAAAAGAATTATTGGCAGTATGAGAGGCCAAATGATGCAAAGTAAGGTTCATTGAATTTTAATAAGAATTTCAAACACAATCAAAATTTTATATGCAAATAAAATTAAAATATAAAATAAAGAAAAAGTTCATCTGATGCACATAAAAGGCTACCACAATAGGTTCATTTTCCCTTTTTGCCCATACCCAATGGCATAGCCTTCCCTTAAAAAAATGACTTGAGGGGTCAGAGAGATAGTACACTGAGAAGGTCAATTGCCTTGCACGCTGCTGACCATGGTTCCACCCCCGACATCCCATATGGCCGCCTGAGCACAACCAGGAGTAATTCCTGAGTGCAGCGTCAGGAGTAATCCCTGAGCATCATCGGGTATGACCCCAAAAGCCAAAAAAAAAAAAAGACTTGAGTTTGGACCAACAGATAGTTCAGTAGGTTGAGCTCATGCTTTGCAAGAGGCCGGATGCTTTTTAAGCAAGAGGCCTGGATATTTTTTACATAGTCCCCAAAGCACAGAGCCAGTAATAGTGCCTGAGCACCACTAAGTGTGACTGCAAAAACAGAAAAAATAACAGAATTACCAGAGTGAGACACAATAATAAAATGCACTGTTGGTCTGCAAAAACTATGGGCATCCTCTGGCCCCCTCGACCTTTTGCTATGGCAGCGAAGCCACACAGACTGTGTGAAGGGAGGCATTACAGCAGGCCCACATGCTTTTACCAGGACCTCCTCTCCCTCAGACTGGCCTGCACAATCTTGACAACTCCTTATGTGGGATATTAAGAATGTGCAGAAAACCTATGCCAACAAAGCACAAAGTAGGCAACTTCCCTCTCACTACTGAGCTAGATTCATGCAGTTATTGAAACCAATTAAATTTGGTAAAATTAAAACTTCCATTCCTTGATTGTGCTGGCCACACTCCAAGAGTGACTCAGTAGCCATCTGCATCTTATCGCCACTGTATTCAATGGCACAGACACAGAAAGTTCTAGTAAACAGCACTAGGCATAACCAAGGAAAGAAACAATGGCTCCCTCACCATTGAAGTGGAAATAAGGGGGGGAAAGAATTGGACAATTGATTGTTTCTCAGGAAATTTTTTATGATTCCACCAAATCCACCCCTGCTTGCATTTCTCCTCACGTCCTTTCCACATTTCCTAATTACAAAGTAAAAAATGCTGGACAATATAAAGCAAATATACCTTGTGTTTATTTATTTATTTATTTATTTATTTTTTATAACATAGGGAATGAAGGTTGTCATTCTTGGCTGTGATTAGGAGCTACTCCTAGCTTAGTGCTCAATATTGTTCCTGGTGGTGCTTAGGGACCCTCTAGTGCCAGGGTCAAGCCAGGCCTCTCAGATAAAAAGCATGCACTCTGGCCCTTTACACTACCTCCCCAAACTCTACATTTTTTTATATTTTTTATTATTTTTATTTTTGCAATTACAAAGATATACAATTAAAAAGTTCATATTTGGGTTTTGGTCATACAGTGTTCCAGCACCCATCCCTCCACCAGTGCCCATCTCCCACCACCAACTAACCGGTTCCCATACCCCTCCCCCAGCCCGCCTCCATGGCAAATTCTTTATTTCTTTCCCTTTCTCTCTCTTTCTCTTTTCCTTCCCTTCCAGACTATGGATTACAGAACATACATTAAAGGGTTGTCATGTGTATCTTTTTTGCCTCTATTTGATGCTCAGTTCTAGGTTGGCATTAGTACCCTCGACAATTGTTAGCACACTATTCCATTTTCTGTCTTACCTAGCCTCTGACTCCCACATGTTTGTGATAATTTCCACCTTTGACAAGACCTCCTGATATATGTCAAACTCTACATTTTCTAATCAAAGCAATGTGCATGACCTGGAGAGATGGCCTAAGGGTCATCAATGTTTTGCATATAGGAGGTCCAAGTTTGATTCCCACATGGCAATGATTCCACAAGCACCACCAGGAACAATCCCCCAGTACTCAAACAGACCTGAGTTACACCAGAAATTGCCCCCAAAAAACACTAATTTAAAATGTTTTCCCATCTGGGATTGGAGCAATAGCACAACAGGTAGGATGTTTGCCTTGAATGCAGTCAACTGGGTTCAATCCCCGGCATCCCATATGGTTCCCTGAGCACCGCCAGGAGTAATTCTTGAGTGAAGAGCCAAGAGTAACCCCTGAGCATTGCTGGGTATGACCCAAAGAGAAAAATAATTCCCATCAACTAAATCATGGTTTAATAGCACTGATTTATATTCAATGGAAGGTTATTGAAGGGTGTGTGAGGAGGGATCAAATTCAATTGGATTTTCTAGTTTGGGTTGGGTTTTGGTTTGGGGTTTGGGTTTGGGTTTGTTTGGTTTTGGAACCAGGCAGTCAATTCTCATGAATTGTTCCGGGCTCAGGGATCACTCTTGGGTGCAAAAGTGAAGGCAGCAAGGTAGCTCCTTACAGACTCCTGAATTTCTACCTGAGACCTTGGATAGGGCTACTTGGCTACAAAGGGAAAGACTAGCGAAAACATGACCTTGCCTTGAAGCAGAACTTCTGAGGCGTTAAAAGCAAATACCCAGCAATAAAGAAGAGGAATTTTGATTGCCAGGTGGATTTTAATGGAGGTAGGACACTGGCAAGAGCATAGGTACAAGTCTTCAGTGAATACTAAGAAAGTAGCACGTGAGTGCTAGAAAATAAAGTCAGACCCAAGTCTGGGAGAAGAAAACAAGGATGGCAATAGGTGAGCCTCAAAAACACTTAAAGTCTGAGCACAGGTCATGGAACCCAGGTCTGTGGCAGGTGAGCAGTAGTGAAGGGGCTCTTCTCTGAGACTTGCCAGAACTTAGCACAGTACTTGCTCACTTTAGTGCAGATTTACAGGAATGGAAAATTGTTTCTATTCCAAGATCTAAAACTGTAGGGTCTGGAGAGACAGTAGAGCAGGTAAGGCCCTTCCCTTACACTCCTTGACCTAGTTCTATCCCCAGGACACCATTCGGTCTACTGAGCCCCTCAGGAAGTGATCACTGAGCATAGAGCCAGAAGTAAGCACTGAGTACTGTCGGGCGTGGCTCCACCCTCCACCCCTGGAAAAAAAAAGGCTAAAAAGAAAAGAAAATTATGAAAAAAGATTTAAAACTGTAACATGGATGACAGAGACTCAACTCAACTTGAGTTGTACCACTTAGAACTTGTTTGCATACCCCAAAAGGGAGTGATCCAGAAGAGAATTTTAGGAACAGCAGAGTTTTGATTGGTGGAAAGTTTGTCAAGCATTGATTGGTCGAATTTCAATCCTGGGCCATCCTTGGCCAGCCTGGTTTCACTTCCTTGTGGAGGGCACGAGTGGAAGGGGAAGGGGGTGGGCGTATCCCAGACCTGAGTCCCTGAATATCCCTTTAGGATGAAATGTGGTTTCACCCTAAGGTGAAACCCCTGACCACCACTCTACTCTGGTTCTTACTCAACGCATAACGGTTCCTTTTTCTTTTCTTTATTTTTTTCACTATTTTTAGATACTCCTATATTTATCAAGTGGTTTTATTTAATAAGAAACACTTTCATAAGAAACAAAAAACTTTCGTAGATTAAACTGTGTACTAGACATCATTACAAGTACTTTAAAGTAGTAAAATGTTTAATTCTTATAATAACCCTAAGAAGTAAGAACCTCTATTATCCCATCGTTCAGATGAAAAAAATCAAGGCATGTCAGAGTACAATAGCTTGTCCAAGATCACACAGTCCACAATGGAAGCGATAGCACAGCAGACAGGGCATTTGCCTTGCATTCTGCTGACCTGGGTTAGATCCCCAGCATCCCATATGGTCCCCTGAGCACCGCCAGGAGTAATTCCTAAGTGAAGAGCCAGAAGTAACCCCTGAACATCACGGGTGTAACCCTCCCCCAAAAAAAGGGAAAAAAGAAAGAACAATGATATTATAAATCCATGTAATTTCTGACACAAAATAACATACACCACTTTTTATTCATTAAATCCCTTTGTGATAGTCACACAGGATGTCTCAAATACACAGTTTTGGGCCAGAGCAATATTACAGCTTGTGCCTTGCACATGCTCTATCCCAAGCATCCTATATGGTTCTCCGAGCACCACCAGGAGTAACCCCTGAGCATAGTAGGGTGTGACCCAAAAAGTAAAAACAAAATATAACAAACAAATTTTGAGCTTCTTTTCAGTATTCCTTACTGTGCACATGAAATAATCCCTCTGTAATATGAGTCAGGTTCATAAGACATTCACTGTATCACTGTATCCTGTCCCATTGTTCATCGATTTGCTCAAGTGGGTACCAGTAATATCTCCATTCGTCCTGTCATAAGCAAGTATAACCCAAGGGCATCTGCTTACTCCAGGGACAGGAAGAGCCTCAAACCATTCTTCAGGTCATGGAATTGAGGTCCATAATTGTTACTAGTTTTTGGCATAACAAATAAAACATGGGTAGCTTGCCAGGCTCTGCCGTGTAGGTGGTATACTCTCTGTAGAAGTCTCTCATCTCGAGCATTTACTGATGAAACTCAAAGGGGGAAAGATCAGGTTTTCTCTTGGATGGAGCTCTGAGGAACTATGGAGTCTGGATGTTGAGAATGACTGACTACATGATGTGTGGGTTGCTCTGGTTTCCTGCTAGGCTCACTGGTATCAGTTAGAACCTGTCTAGAACTGTATACAATGTATAAATTTGAAAGTTCCTGGGAAGGACTTTATCCTGGATGAATACAAAGTAGAAATTCACTTAGATTTGCTGATAATAAATTTAAATTGCTGATTGGTTATTCTCTGATAATCAATACAGTCACCATATACCCATGTACATGTGTGTATATGTTATATATATATGTTACATAAATAAAGATATGTGTATATATATATTTATTAGCTTTGTAAGACACCCTTGCAAAAAATAACCTATTTATTCCTTTGAAATTTTCTCTATTAGATTTTATCCTTAGATTTTATCTTTCTTGTGTCAATTTGCAAGTTATTATAATACTCTTACATAATCCTTTGCTACATTGAAACATCTTTGCTATATTTAAACATTGCAAATACTTTGCCTTATGTTTATCATCTCTCAATACAATTTATGGAATTTTTATATCTTCTATAGCAAGTGAAATAAATGACTTTGTTTAAAACTGCATTTGTTCTCCTTTAGGCTAGAGATAGTCCACAGGGTGAGGCACTTGCCTTGCCTGTGTCTGATGCAGATTCAATTCCCTTCACCATATGGTCTCCTAAATACAGCTGATAATGACCCCCAAGCACTATTGAATGTGGTCACAACACGAAAATAAGATGATTAAAATAAAATAACATGGTTGGATCGATAGTACAGCGGGTAGGGCATTTATCTTGCACACAGTCAATACAGGTATGATCCCCTGCATCCTATATGGTCTCCCCTGCATCCTATATGGTCGCCTAAGCACCACCAGGAGTGATTCCTGAGTGTAGAGCCAGGAGTAACCCCTGAGCATTGCTGGGTGTGACCCAAAAAGCAAAAATCATGTAAATAAAATAGCAATCTCTTTAAAGACAACTGAAATAACAATCTCTTTAAAGTCAACAAAAATAGCCACCTTTCATAATTACAATACAAACCTTGGAACACAAGGCCCAAGGAGAGCCTGAAAAATACATTTAAAGCTCTAGTTCTCAGATCGCTAAATTAGTGATTAAAGAATGTGTTTGGCGTATCCTACTACGAACATGGAAGCCATTTTTTATTTATCCCACCTTGTTCTACAAAGGATTTAAGGAAGCTTACAAGAAAACAAACAATAAAATCAAAAAACAAAAATAACCCCCAAAAAGGCAGGAACTAGGAAAACACACAGTCAAAGAACAGTCAAGAACAGAAGGAAACTAAGAATGCAGATATGTAGGCCACAGGGTCCTACAGAGTTATTCATGTTGGACCAAAATTTTGGCTCTGAGCTTCTTGGCATCCAGAGAGAAAAGGGAAAAGGGAATAATACAAACAGGCACATTCAACGATGTTCTCTTTGTTGATAACAAAACATACATGTTCCTTAGGGAAAGATAAGCCTTTCCTGGCCCGGAGTTCAAAAAAAAAATTCTCAGGTGAGTTTCGTTTGGAAACGAATAGGGAGTGGAAAAGACCAAAAAGCAAGTCACCCAAACCCATTCTCTGAGAGTCAATTTAATACAAGAATCAAGCCAGAAATCTGATAATATTAGTTAAGATAATACTAGCTGAGGAAATAGAAGTCCCTGAAAAATTTCAGGGACTTGGGATTGAATTGGGAATGAGTTCATTAGCTCATGCAAAACCAAACTGAAAATCATTCTTTCATCTTGGGCTCCCAGCTTATTGCACATATGGAAACAGAGCACAGAGCACTACGCAGAGAGGGTTTCTATGACTGATCTAGAAACAACGCATCACTTCTGATCACATTGCACAGGCTAGAATTTAGAATTCCAATTCCTCAATTTCATCTTCCAAACATTTTCTCCAAATGGGCCAGAGTGATAGTACAATGGATAAGGCATTTGCCTTTCATACAGTCCACCCAGGTTCAATCCCTGGCATCATCCATATCCTAGACCCTAAACCTTATCCCTAAATTCATCCAGGAGCCAGAAATAATCCTTGAGCCCAGAGCCAGCAGTAGGTCCTGAGAACTACCAGGTGTGGTCCCAAAATAAACAAACAAACAAACAAAAGCAAACATTTATCTTACCGTCTTTTTCTTTTCACACAGGAGTGTGTGTGGACAGGGGCAGGGGGGGGGGGCAGTCTTGGTGGGGGGGGTAAGTTTCACCCTCAGTTGTGCTTGGGGCTAACTCCTGACTCTGCATTCAGAATTCACTCTGGGGTCCATCCAGGGAACTGAATGTGATGTCAGATTTTGAACCTGGATGTTACTTCAAGGCAAGCACCCATTGTACTATCCTCCAGGACCCATAACTTCAGTTTTGTAAGGGATGATGCCAGATGCCACACCCATGATTTCATACATGTGAGGCATGTACTCAACCACTGAGTAGTGACACCCCAACCTTACAACTTTAATTTTCTAAACCAGGACCAGCGAATTGCAGTCTTGCAGCCCAGTCTACCTGACCACTTTTTTTTCATATAGCCCTTGGGGTTAAGAATTATTTTTCAAAATTTTTTCATTTTCCATTTTTAATAGTTGAAAAAAATCAGAAGATGGGTCAGAGAGAGAGAGAGAGAGAGAGAGAGAGAGAGAGGCGCACTGAAGGTCAGACACTAGCCTTGCATCCAGCTGCTTTGGTTGCATTCCTGGCTCATTCCCCCAACAACATATATGGTTTCCCAAATACTGCCAGGAGTCACCCCTGAAGCACAGAGCCAGGAATAAGCCCCAAACACTGCCATAAGGTCAAATCAGAACATTTGGTAACACATAAAAATTAGATGAAATTCCAATTTCAGTCTCCATAAATAAAATCTTACTGGAACACTGGCACAAATTTGATTAGTGCTCATTACACTCAACAGAAGTGAGCAGTTGCAACAGAGTTTGATTGCATGTCTGTCAAAACCAAAAATATTTACAGTAATACCATTTATTTAAAAAAAAAAGTATGCCACTCCATGCTTGAAACAGACAAGAGGTGATAAGAGTTCATAAACAGGAGGGTCTAGGCCTTGACCTGAAACATATATTGTGCTATGTGGTGGCTATAGTAGATCCACAGGCATGAGAGATAAAATAAGCTGATGGCTCCTCTGGATCCCTGAGAACTCCTTAAGCTGCATATTTTACATCAAGAATTTTGTAGCAAATGCCCCAAAGTCTATTACCCATGATGATGAATGCTGATATGGATGCGATTTATGCTTTAAAATATCAGGTGGAACAGAGACTGGCACATATTCAAAAGAGCAAGAACAACAAGTGCTGGCGTGGATGTGAGGAAAAGGGGACACTCATCCATTGTTGGTGGGAATGCCGGCTGGTACAGCCTTTCTGGAAAACAATATGGACATTCCTCCAAAGACTAGAAATTGAACTCCCATTTGACCCAGCCATGCCACTCCCTGGGAATCTACTCTGGGAAACCAAAAATACGCAGTGGAAACACCATCCCTACTTTTATGTCCATAGCAGCATTATTCACAATAGCCAGAATCTGGAAACAACCAGAGTGCCCGAGAATCGATGACTGGATAAAGAAGCTTTGGTACATCTACACAATGGAATACTATGCAGCTGTTAGGAAAAATGAAGTTATAAAATTTGCCTATAAATGGATGGACATGGAAAAGATTATGTTGAGTGAAATTAGCCAGAAGGAGAGAGACAGATACAGAATGACTGCATTTATTTGCATGACATAAATATATATGTACATGTTGTGATACCAATATCCAAGGTCAAGTGAAACATATATCAGGAGGTCTTGTCAAAGGTGGAAATTATCACAAACGTGTGGGAGTCAGAGGCTAGGTAAGACAGAAAATGGAACAGTGTGCTAATAATTGTCGAGGATACTAATGCCAACCTAGAACTGAGCATTAAATACAGGCAAAAAGATACACATGACAAACCTTTAATGTATGTTCTGTAATCCATAGTCTGGAAGGGAAGGAAAAGAGAAAGAGAGAGAAAGGGAAAGAAATAAAGAACCTGCCATGGAGCAGGGCTGGGGGGAGGGGAGGGAACCGGGGGCGTTGGTGGTGGGAGATGGGCACTGGTGGAGGGATGGGTGCTGGAACACTGTATGACCAAAACCCAAATATGAACCTTTTAATTGTATATCTTTTGTATATCTCACAGTGGTATAATAAAATACTTTTAAAAAAATATCAGGTGGAACTAGAGGGGAAAGCATGACTTATCAATCAAGAATTGGAACTCCGGGGCTGGAACAATAGCACAGCAAGGGAGGGCATTTGCCTTGCACACGTCAACCGGGTTCGATACCCAGCATCCCATATGGTCCCCAAGCCCTGCCAGGAGTAATTTCTGAGCAAAGAGCCAGGAGTAACCCCTGAGCATCGCCGGGTGTGACCAAAAAAAAAAAAAAAGAAGAATTGGAACTCCAAAGCACACCAGAAGGCAGTTCAAGAAGAAAATCTGAAACTATAATCAGAAAATAACTTACTGGATGGTACATAGAAAATCTAATGCTATTTTGTAGTCTTTTTTCAAACAACTGACTCCTGAAAATAGAATAATGATGGGGCCTGAGAGTTTGTACATGAGTTAAAACATTTTGCTTTTATATGGCTGACTGGGGCCCAATACCTGGCACTACCTGTGATACCATAAAGCCAGTCAAGAGTGAACATCACTGAATGTTTTACTCCATATTTGTATTTTATGTTTTACATAAAATATGTTTATGTAATATGTTTTACTCCATATTTTTACTCCATCTCTGGCACAGACTAGATCTTTGTGGAATATGTGTATAAAAGTGCATAACTGATCTTCTATTAGTCACATTCTAACCACATCTGGAAGGGAAGGGATTACAAAGAGTCTGGTCTCAAGGTTTATTTGTAGTATGAAAAATCAACTTTCACAAAATCACTCATGTATAGATTAAAAATCATAAAGAAAGTAATACTTTCTCAGTATTCTGTGCCACTGCTTCTCTTAGCATCTTCTATCAATGCAAATATTTGTTGAGTTATGATCATTCTTTAACAATTTCCATTGTTAAAGAAGGAGGAGGAGGAGAAAGAGAAGGAGGAGGAGGAGAAGAAGAGGAAGAAGAAGAGGAGGAGGAAGAAGAAGAAGAA
>JAJIBD010016479.1:0-39382 GCA_021461705.1 Cryptotis parvus | reverse complement strand
TGGCATGTCAGATTTCAGAAGGGAGAATGTTGGGAACGACATATCCATCCTGTGGAATTTGGTATGAGGGCAGGTGGACGTGGCTATCAAAGAGATCTGAGTATAAGTCATGGATAATCTTCTCCATTGCCTTTCTGGAAGATGTGATAGATCCATCAGGGCTTCGGAGGGCAGTCATCAACCCAAATCAACTAGTCCTGAAAATGGATGGTGCTGCCAGCAGTTTTATTCGGTAAAGCGAATGATAAGAGGTCTTGGGGTTGAAACGATCTCAACCCAAATATAAACATATTTGTAATTGTATATCTCATGGTGATATAATCACTTGATCACTTGATATCCCGTTATTCATTGATTTGCTCGAGCGGGCACCAGTAATGTTTCCATTTGACCCTATCACGTGCCAGTGTAGCCCAATGGCATCTGGTTGTTTCGGGGATATTAAGAGCCTCGAACTGTGGTGTTATAATAAAATATTTTAAAAACTGAAAAAAAATTAAAAATTAAAAAAAGAATTACCAGTTTAACCAGTATTCCTCTGCCTATTTTTGCTTTTTTTTTTTTTTTTTTTGCTTTTTGGGTCACACCCAGCGATGCTCAGGGGTTTCTCCTGGCTCTGCACTCAGGAATCACTCCTGGCGGTGCTCGGGGGACCATATGGGATGCCGGGGATTGAACCCGGGCGGCACAGGCCGGCGCGTGCAAGGCAAACGCCCTACCCGCTGGGCCATCACTCCGGCCCTGCTTTTGTTTTTTTTAAGGGGATGCATCTTGGCATTCTCTCTTTTCAATTGAATCACCTTGAGGTACACAGTTACAAAGTTGTTCATGATTGGGTTTCAGTCATAGAATGTTTCAATACCCATTCCTTCAGTTTGGCATCCTTTTATTTAATATTTCACAAAGTATCCACGATGTAATAACTCTCTTTGATGAATTGGGGAGCATAGAATTTTAGAAAGATAAAAACACTCTGCCTTGGGGTCGGGTGATAGCCCAGCGGTGGCGTTGCCTTGCGCGGCCGGCCATGCGGCCTGGGTTCGTCCCGGCATCCCATATGGTCCCCGAGCACCGCCAGGAGTAACTCCTGAGTGCAGAGCCAGGGTAACCCCTGAGTATCGCCGGGTGTGACCCAAAAGCAGAAAAAAAAACACTCTGCCTTCAGTCCTGGGAGAACCCCACCGTTTGTTGGGGGCCACACAGATACACCCTTGCAACCCTGGTCTTCTGCAACCATTTACATTCCCAGTTCTCTTGCTCTTACAGCAGAGAGAATGAACAAAGCAGTGAATTCAGACCTAGAATGCTGGCATCCTGCTTGGCGCTCCTTGAGATGGTAAGCCTCTTTGAGTGAATGGAGTTTCCATGATAGCACTCTGGAAGCAATATTCCTGCTCCATCTCATAAAACAATGAAACGATGGAGTGTGTATACTGTAAAATGCTTGCAAGTATTTACTTGGGGTACACTTGAGTTTTAGGTACCGCTTTGCATTTAATAAAATCAGTATCCCATCTGTTCAGTCTGGTATTTTTTCTTTTATTTATTTATTTATTTATTTATTTATTAATCTTATTTATTTATTTTTTGGGTCACACCCAGCAATGCTCAGGGGTTTCTCCTGGCTCTGCACCCAGGAATTACTCCTGGCGGTGCTCGGGGACCATATGGGATGGGAGGGGAGGTTGAACCCACATGCCGGCGTGCAAGACAAAAGCCCTACCCCCACTGGGCTATTGCTCCAGCCCTAAAAGTTTTTTTTAAAGGACAGATAGGGGGCCAGAGCGATAGCCCAGTGGGTAGGGCGTTTGCCTTGCACACGGCTGGCACATGCTGGCCCGGGTTCGATCTCTGGCATCCCATATGGTCCCCCGAGCACCGCCAGTAGTAATTCCTGAGTGCAGAGCCAGGAGTAACCCCTGAGCATTGCCGGGGTGTGCCCAAAAAGCAAATAAATAAATAAATAACTCTTGGGTCCGGGGGCGATAGCCCAGCGGTAGGGCGTTTGCCTTGCCGCACGGCTGGGTTCGATCTCCGGCATCCCATATGGTCCCCTGAGCACCGCCAGGAGTAATTCCTAAGTGCAGAGCCAGGAGTAACCCCTGAGCGCTGCCAGGTGTGACCCAAAAAAGCAAAAAAATAAATAAAGGACAGATAGGGACCAGAGAGACAGTGCAGCGAATAGGACACCTACCTTGTACGCCCCCGACCTAAATTCAATTCCTAGTACCCACATGTTCCTGGAGCCCTTCAGGAGTAATCCTGAGCACAGAGCCAGGATTAACTCCTGAGCATTGTCCGGTGTGGCCCCCAAACCAAAGTAGTAGTAGTATCACTGTTCATCATCGATTTGCTCTAGCAGGCCCCAGTAACATCTCCATATATCCTGTCTCATGCAAGTAGAGCCCAAGGGCATCTGCTTGCTCCAGGAATATAAAGAGCCTCAAACCATTATATTAGGTCATGGGAATGAGGTCTATAATTGTTACTGGTATTTGGCATATCAAATACGACACGGGAGGCTGCCAGGCTCTGCCAAATAATAATAATAATAATAATAATAATAATAATAATAATAAAAGAATAAGAATAAGTTAAAGGGCAGAAAATGCCGTCTGGAAGTATGAAGGGGTAGGTGGTCTCCCCTGTTTTGCAGAGCCCTGCCACCTGCATAATCGTCCCTGCTGCCCTCCTCCCATCCCTTTTTTTTTTTTTTCTTTTGGGCCACACCCAGAGACACTCAGGAGTTACTCCTGGCTCTTCAGTCAGGAGTAACTCCTGGCAGTGCTAGGGGACCTTATGGGCTGCCCTCCGGGGCTTGCCGGGTGTCCCAGCCAGGACCGCGCCCACTGTGGCGTGCCTCCTCCCGCTACCCAGCATCCTCTGCGCTCTAGCGCACGTTGGGGGCGGGCCTGAGGGACGGTTTCGCCGCGGCCCTGGCGCTAGTGACGTCATCGCCCGCGACGGCGGCCTTTGCGTGAGCTTTTGGCTGTTTCTTATCCGACGCCATCCAGGCGTGCTGGCAGTACTTGCGTGCTGTCGACGCCATGGGGGAGTCTTCGGGGGCTCGGTGATGGCAGAGGGACTGCGGGGCCAGCGCCCACGTGCCTCAGTGGCCACGGCCCGGCCTGGAGTGCGCTTGTGGCCCTAAGGGCCTACGCTGGTTACGAGGAGGCCGGATGGGATCCCAGAGGCCTGGCCTGAGTGCCCGCGTGTTTGCTGTGCAGATGGCCAGCGCTCTCCGCGGCACCTTTAGACGGTGCCCTGGTAAGTGGTGTGCACAGAGCTGGGTTTCTGCGCGGAACACCCTTTCTGATCGGTGTGTGCTCTGCGAGCTATGCGGCGGGGATGGGTCCGGGGTGGGGAAAGCAGTGTTCCGGGGCTGTGCCGGGCCTCGTGTGCCGCGCGCGCCAGAACCCCCGGCTCGGGGCCGCAGCGACAGCCCAGCGGTCGGCCCTGGATCAGTCAATTCCGCGAACAGCGCCAGGAACGATCCCTGAGTGCGGTCTGAGAGTACTTTGCTTTCTTAGACCCCACCCGGCGGGGCTCAGGGGACCCTGTGCGGTTCTGGGGATTGAACCGGGTCAACTGCATGTATGGGGAGAGCTCTGCGCTCTGAGCCTCCCGGCAATAGAAGCTGTACTGTAGAAATTAGAGCCGGTCTGTTTGGTGTGTGAGCCCGAGGAAGGGAAGACCAGCCACTCCCGGGATTCCTTTCCCTGCAGCTTCAGGTACGTGCAAGCCTCCAGCGTGCTTGGGTCTGAGGTGACCCTGTGCATTCCTACAGTGCTTGCGAGAACAAGATGGAACGGTTTGAGGCCTTGCCCTGCTTCATCCAGAGCAAGGTTATAGAAATTTCAGACAATCGTTTGATCACTATAGGTGGTCTGATGAAGAGAACGGTTTCCCACGTGTGGCTAAATTTAGGTTAATCTGTGGCTTCGGGGGTGGTGTGGCACTGGAGATTGCCCGGGGTTCACACACACACACACACACACACACACACACACACCTCATGTTCTTTCACCCTTGATGCCATCTCCCCAGCAATAGACTTTAAACGTTTTTTGCCCTTTTTTTTTCAGGGGGTCACACCCGGTGGTACCCTGGGGTTCTGGCTCAGCACTCCTGGCAGTGCTCAGAGGACCATATGGAATATCAGATCGAATCCAGGTCTGCCACATGCGAGGCAAAGCCCTACCCACAGTACTATCTCTCCAGCCCCTAAAAACCCTTTTTCATAAACAGGTATATTTGTGGACATACAGATGGTAGAATGTTTTAAGTCTTCCCGGAAGTTGTTTTGAATTTGGGGTGTTATATTTTAGGCTATGGGAAACCTACCTAATGTTGAAGGTAAAGCCCGGGCGTGACAGCTCTGGGAACCAAGGAAGTCTGAGTCTGCAGAGATGAGCAAGCCTTGCCCTAAAGGTCAGCGGTTAGGAGGCTGACACAGGGCCAGTGGGGCAGTACAGTGGGAAGGTGCTTGCCTTGCACACAGCACACCCTGGTTTGTCACCAAGTCCTACCAGAAGTGGCCCAGAAGCAGAATTTTAAAAGCTAACCTAGCAGGCCAGATCCCAGAGTAGAACTTGCCCCTCAGAACTGAGTGTGGATAAGGTGTGTCCTGGAGCCATGCTGCGGCTGCTTCTGATTTAATCACTCGGTGAGGCCCTCCCTCACCAGCCCTGAGTGCCGGTGGCCGCACTCCAGTGTCAGGTGGGCTGATTTTTCACTCCCTTTAGATTTTGCGGGCCACTGAGGTGATCTACGTTCCAGAAAGATGGGAGACCTGAGATCTGAAACGCATCTCGGATTGTCCAACTGCGGGGCAGGACGGTGCCCCTCTGAGGAATGCGCTCACTGCCCCTTGGCGCATGTCCTAGTGGAGGCGTACGCTCCGTGCAGTGGCCTCAGGCAGAAATGGCCACCTTCAGGCCTTCCTGAGTGCAGGGTGGGAGGCTGCTGCTGTCGGCAGCCAGGCATGAATAGATCTCTGAGTCTCATGACTTCTTAGGTTGTGGGACAGCTCCTGATTGCTGTGCAGTGTTTCCCTGCCCCAGCATGGGACACGGAGTCCACCGGCGGCCAGCCAAGGATGCCAGGGCTAGAGAGCTGAGAGTCCTGCGGACCCTGGCTGGGGTAAGTGCCCAAAAGTCTGCTCTGGGTAGTCAGCAGCTGCTGTGTCACTTGCTAAGTCTACCCAAGTGGTCGCCAACATTGACACTCTCCCTATTCCTCACTCCCCCTTTGGAGGCCATGCCCTTTGGTGCAGGGTGGGGGGGGGCAAACCTAGAACCCCACACGCAAAGCATGTGCTCTGTCTAGACCTTTGTGCTCTCTCAAAATACACACTTAAGTGTTTTGAAACACAGTCATCAGTGCAGATAATTAGATCCCAGAATGGCATACAGGCTCTTAAGGTTTTTTTTTCCCCCTTTTTTGGGTCACACCCAGAGACGCACAGAAGTTACTCCTGGCTCTTCACTCAGGAATTACTCCTGGTGGTGCTCTGGGACCATATGGGATGGCGGGGATCGAACTCCGAGTCGGACGCGTGCAAGGCAAATGTCTACCTACTGTGCTATCGTTCCGGCCCTCATCTTTTTTTTTTTTTTTTTTTTTGCTTTTTTGGGTCACACCCGGCAATGCTCAGGGGTTACTCCTGGCTCTGCACTCAGGAATTACTCCTGGCGGTGCTCGGGGGACCATATGGGATGCCGGGATCGAACCCAGGCCGGCACAGGCCGGCGCATGCAAGGCAAACGCCCTACCCGCTGGGCTATTGCTCCGGCCCCCGGCCCTCATCTTTTATGGCTAAAAATACCTTAGCGTGTTGGTTGATGTGACGGGTGGGGCCCTGGTTCTTTGCCATAGCCTAGGCCACTGCCTTCTTGCCTAAGGCGTCTCCCCAGCCAGCAGCATCACTTACCCACCGCCCATCAGCAGGCTCAGCTCATAAAGGCGGGCATAGGGACAGTCAGTGTGCAAGTCTGTAGCCCTCTGTAGTGTTTCCAGTTTCCTCATTTTCCTTTCCTTTTTCACAGATTATTTTATGCAACCAAGAGTTGTGGGTGCCTCAGGGAGGGAGCTGCAGAAGATGAATCCAGCCCTCCGCACCTGTTAGCTGACCTGTAGCCCTCCTTGTTGCCTGCCAGCAGACAGGTCTGGCAGATTCTTGGCTTCCAGCATCTGGCCCTGCTGCCTAATTCCCAGGATTCCAGCTCCTCTGAATGAGAAATAAAGAAGTTATGGAATAAATGTTTCTTTGTGTGTTGCTGGAATCAAAGCCAGGAAAGACGTGTTCTTCTCAGCCGAACCTAGTAAAGTGTTGTGTTTCAATCCAGCCTGTGTTTTTAAGGGGGTGGGGAGGGGCCATGACCAGTGCCACGGACAGAACCTGGGTCAGCAGGATGCACGGTTGATGCCTTATGCCTCCCTGTCTCAGGCCAGTTCAGTGTTAAATAGAGAGAGGAGAAAGCGCCACCTTTGACAGTTTTGGCCAAATCAGGTAGTTTCTGGTCTCAGAGCTGGAGCCTGGGTGATGTGGCAGACACTTTTCGGTGGTTTCTCGGGTCCTTTGGGTTGGTGGCATTTCTTGCCCCTTGTCGCCTTCAGCATGGGTTGGACTTAGGAGTGGCATCGCAGCCTGGACCTGTAGTTGCTGTCTACAAGTTAGTGTGTCTGCCCTCAAGTCAGTTCTTTATTCAGAAACTTAGGCTGGGGGCCAGAGTGATATGATAGCACAGCGGGTAGGGTGCTTGCCCTGCACACAGCCAACCTGGGTTTGATCCTTGGCATCTTATGGTCTTGAGAGCTCCACCAGGAGTAATCCCTGAGCATCGCCAGGTGTGACCCAAAAAAGGAAAAAAAAAACTTAGGCTGGCTGGTTAAGCCATTGTGCACAACAGTACGTCTCCCCTGCGGGGTCCCTGGTCTCCATGGTGGCTGTACTCAGAATCTAGAACCCCGACATGGTGTGGAGGAAGAGCAGGGGACAGCCTTAGGTGGAGCTCCTAAGGCTGAGCTGAAAGCTCAGTGAGGTCTTGCCCTGCACGTAGGCCTGATCTGAAGCAAAAATTTCAAATTTAAGAGGATGGCGCAATAGCACAGCGGACATTTGCCTTTCATGCAGTCAATCTGGGTTCAATTTCCGTATGATTCCCCAAGCTCTACCAGGAGTAATTCCTGAGCAAAGAGCCAGGAGTAACCTCTGAGCATCGCCGGGTGTGACCTAAAAAGAAAAAAAATTCAAATGTAAATTCCTGTAAAGGAGCAGAGGAGAAACAGAAGGGCTTGGGGACTTGGGGTCTTCCACACCCATATGGGCTGGGATGTGGCTTAGTGGAGTTTTCCACCTTCAAGGAACTACCTTGAAACTCAGATGAGATCTCAGAAGTGCAGCGAGATCCCCTATTTCCCTGTGTGCCCACCATTTGGGTGCACAAAGCGAAGGTCCTGCCCAACAGGACTTTTGGGTGTGACATCATCGATGCCTCAGACACGGCTGGTAAATCTTGTGCAAGCCGTCAGTGTGGGGGAAACCACAGTACTGGTTGCATTTAGGGCTCAAGAGCATGAGACCGCTCCCCTGTACCCACTGCCCTCAGGCTAAAGGTCCTGACATTTTGGCAAAAACTTCCTGCCCTTTCTAAGGAATCTGACAGCAGTGTTTCTAGCTCAACTTTCAGTGTCAAGACTACTCAGGTCTGTTCCGAGAGTTGCTTTAATACACGCAGCGTGGAAACCTCTAGAAGGGGAAGTGAAAGGGTGGGGGGGAGGACTCCCCAGTTTCTCAGTGTTGACTTGGAAATCCCTTCAAAAACAAAAAATCACAACAGGTGAACAGACAAGACACACTTCCTCCTGCCCCAAAGGGACACATAAGAAGGGTCCCCTTTGCCCTCCAAACTGTCCCCACCAAAGAAAATCTAAAATCAATGAGATCCTTCCTCTCATACCAGGGAGAAGGGCATATATCCAAAAGACTGGAACGATTTGGTGGGGTTGAAGTGAGAGAACTAATTTCATCCACTTTCAGGAAATGGTGAGAAAGGGTCCCTGTAATGTTGGGAGGGGTCTGTCATCTGGCTCAGCCACTACAGAAAACGATAATGAAAATTCTCACTAAAGGAATGGAACTTCCAGGGCCATAGCAATAGGACAGCATGTAGCTGACCTGGGTTTGACCCCTGGCAACCCATATGGTGTAGTCCCCAAAAAACATCAGCCCAAGAGCCGGGTTACAGAGAGAGTCCCCAGGCCTTGGTGGATGAAATGACTCAGATTGAGCCCCAGATCCCCAGGTGGTACCAGTCCTTGACTTCTGGCAAGAGATTCCGTCCAGTGACCCCCAAGGGGCTAATGACCTGGCTTTACTGGACAATCAAACCCTTTCCGTTCTGAGGTGTGCATCCAGTCTCAGGTATCTATTTTACTGGGGAGTTCAGAGGAATTTGGGGCCACACCCGGTGTTGCTCAGGGTTTACTCCTGGGTCTGCACTCAGGATCACTTTGGGACTCAAATGTGATGCCAGGAATTGAATCTAGGTTGGTGTGTGTAAGGTAAGCGCCTTCCCGGCTTTGCTGTCACTCAGGCCCTGTTATCAGGCACTTTAGCGGGAAGGCTTTCGCTTTAGAGCTGGCATCTAAGGGCACAGGGTACCGCCCCTGCGCAGAGGGCTGAGTAGGCAGCAGCTTCTTGACCACAACCTTATCAATAAATCTTTTTGGCAGGGGAGACGGGCCCACACCCAGTGGTTGCTCAGGGCTGACTCCTGGCTCTTGCCTAGGGATCATTCCTGGTGAGGCTCAGGGGACCCTATTTTGTGCTGAGGATCAAACCAGGGTTGGCCACAAGCAAGACAAACACCTTAACCCCTGCACTCACTTGGGTCCAAGCACTCTTTTCTTCTGATTATACAGATTTCAGGCGAGACTGGGAATTTTGAGCATCAGTGGTCTGGGGTGGGGGTGTCCCTAGAAGTCCCCACACTGTTGAGGCCCTCAGCATGGTTGCAGGACAAGGAAGCCGGGGTGAGAGCCCCCCAGAGAGGGAGTGCGGTTAGAGGGGGGAGGGCGGTACTCCCCCCCCCCAGAACCCACTTCCTGCTTCACCCCAGCCCAGGGAGGTACCGGGAGGCCAAGTGAGTACAGAGAAGCTCCAGCACCGCACTGCAGCCGGCACTGCCCACCAGCGCCATGGAGGCCAAGGAAGGGTCCGAGTGCGGCCAGCCGGACTTTGTGCTTCTGGAGCAGGTGACACTGGAAGACTTCATGAAGAACCTGAGAGCCAGGTAGTACCAGGGCATGGCCTTACCTGTGGCTATCATCAGGGAGGACACAGTATGGGCATACACTTTTCTGGGTAAGGGGAGGGAGTATGGTGGACAGAATGGGCCCCTCAGGGTCTGATGGTGAAAGGCACTGGAGGGGCTTCCCAGGCCCTTCTATCCTGCCCTGGGGGTCACTTTATTTTATTTTTTTTCCTTTTGGGTTACACCCAGTGACACTCAGGGGTTACTCCTGGCTCTGCACTCAGGAATTACTCCTGGCGGTGCTCGGGGACCATATGGCATGCCGGGATCGAACCCAGGTCTGCAAGGCAAATGCCCTATCCACTCTGCTGTCGCTCCTGCCTCCGGGGGCCACTTTCTGCCTCCTCCCCAGGACAGGAGGTTGCCAGGCTTTTGGACCGGATGAGTGTAGGGCTGAGTCCCGGTGAAGCAGTGAAGTTTCCTCAAGCCTTTGGGTGAACAAGCTAGGGTAATGCTCTTGGGGTTATAACCGGGGAAGTGACATGGGGCCAGATTCACCACTGAGGAGGCAGCGGGCAGGGCTGAAGCGGAACAGCAAGGATGGCTACTGGCAGCTGGTCCATCCCGTACAGCCGGGGAGCTGAGGGCACCAGGTAGGCTTTGGGGTTGGGGTTTAGGGAACAGGACTGGGATTGTGGAGTGCAGGGGAGATTTGGCCTGGAATCAGGCTTCTGCTCTGTGGGCCTGGCGTGAAACGTGGTTTCACTTTGCTCTTGTCATAGTAGCTGCCACAGGATCATCCTGTGTTATGGGGTCCCGTGCTGCCTAGCCAAGGTGGGAGAGCAGGATTGAGCGGACAGTGTCCAGGGTGTGGGGAAGAGAGAGATCCGCAATCTCTCTTGTCAGAGGCGGGCACAGGAAGAGGAACCCCTGACTGTCACACCACAAGACTGCCCAAGCACTGAGGGGGCTTCCGGCAGTGCCCTCTGGGGCAAAGGATCAGGAAAGGGACCAGCCCAGGGTCTCTGCTATGACCTGGTTTAGATCGGGGTGGGGGTGAGCAGTGGCTGCTGTGTCCCTTATATTGCGGGGCTCTGGCCCAGGTCACTTCTTGGGTTGTAACCCCAGGCACTTAGGTGTGGCTGGGTGGAGCTCTTTTGTGCCTCTGGGTCCCCGCCTGAGTCACACGGGAAACAAACCATGGCCCTCCCCTACCTGTCAGCCTTCCTCCATGCCCCCTCCTGCCCTGCCCCAGCCCCTGCCAATCCTCCACCCCTACCAGCCCTCTCTCCCCCTAACCTTCTGCCAGCCCTCTCTTCCCCTACCCTCCTGCCAGTCCTCTTCACCCACACTCCTGAGACCATGCAGGTGGGGTGGTAGCTCTAGATACAACAGGAGAGTGGGGAGTTCCTGCCACTCCTCCCTGCTTCCCCTGCACCCTTACCAGCCCTCTCCCCCACACCCCTGCCAGCCCTCTCTCCCCATATACTCTGCCAGCTCTCTCTTCCACCACATCTCTGCCAGCTCTCCCCCTCAAACCTTTGTCCTACCCCTTACACATCAGCTCCCACCTGCAACCTCAGACTCACCCACTATGGCCTCAGGCCAGGAACCCCATCATGGAATGAAGGGTAGGGATTCCACAGATTGGGGGGTCTAGTGACATTAGGGTTCCCTTTTTTGGAGTGACAGGGTCCTGTGATTGGGGCCCCCGTCAGAGTGAATGATTGAATTCTACGATATCAGCACCCCCCTTCATGAAGGTTCCGTGATTTTGGGGTGCTGTTCACGGAGTGAAGGATCAGTGTCCTGTGGTACCAGGGCCCCAATACCACACTGTGCTGGGGTGGGCAGCCAATGGTCTAGCAGACCCCCACCTCAGTGGATACCTGGGAGGCTGGGGTTGGCTCTGCCCTTCTCTGCTCTCAGCCCTATGGGGTCCCAGTGTCCAGTCCCCCACGGGCTTGGCTAGCCCAGGCCTGGCTGTGTCTGCGGCCTGAGCTCTGAGGCCCGACCTTCTCCGGCAGGTTTGAGAAGGACCATATCTACACTTACATTGGCGAGGTGCTGGTGTCTGTGAACCCCTACAAGGAGCTGCCCCTGTATGGAGCCGAGGCCATTGCCCAGTACCAGGGGCCGAGCTGTACGAGAGGCCGCCCCACCTCTATGCTGTGGCCAATGCTGCGTGCCGGGCCATGAAGCAGAGGGCCAGGGACACCTGCATCGTCATTTCAGGTACCCCTGGCCTCCTTATCTATGCCAGGGAGGGACCGGAGCAACAGAGGGTGGACATAGGGCATGGGCAAGGCGGAGAACACTGATCTTGTCCTTCCTTCCCCAGGAGAGAGCGGGGCAGGGAAGACGGAGGCCAGCAAGCACATCATGCAGTACATTGCCGCCGTCACCAACCCCAGCCAGAGGGACGAGGTGGAGAGGTGAGACAGACCCCACACCCAGCAGGGGAGCCCTGGCCACTGATCATAGCACCTGTCTGCCAGGAAGGCTCCAGGTGATGCCCCACGCTTCGGAGCGAACAGCTGAGCCTGGGGACAGCCGTCAACAACCTGGCACAGGTGCACGGGCGGGTGCAACCCTAGCTCCACACAGTCCCCTGCAGCCACTGAGAACTGCACAAACCTCCCCACAAAGATACCAACAAGCTCTCCAGAGGCCTCTCAGCCAGGGTCCAGCCAGAGGCAGAAGAGGAGGGGCAGTGCAGCGGCAACTCCCACAGGCGCGGGCCTCTGACAGAAGACGGGTTGGCAGTGGGGGGGGCAGTGGCCAGTGGTTACAAAGATCCCAGATGGAAGGCAGCAGGTTAGGAGATAATTAGGGCCCTTCTGTCCTTCTAACATGGGGACTTAGCTCTTCCTATGGAGACGGGATGAGGTGGAGTTCAGGGCTGAAGGAATGCTGAAAGAATGATGGCAGCCTTCTTCCGGGAAGGATGAGGGTGTCCAGGTACTGGGAGTAGAGGTTTTCCTTGGATCAGCACCTCATACCAATTCACACCTCACACCATCTCACTCCTCACATCAGCTCATGCCTCACACTCGCTCACACCTCACCACCTCACTCCTCACATCAGTTCACGTCTCACACTAGCTCACACCTCACCACCTCACTCCTCACATCAGCTCACATCTCATACTAGCTCTCACCAGCCTACACCTCACTCCTCACATCAGCTCATGTCTCACACTAGCTCACACCTCACCACCTCACTCCTCCACATCAGCTCACGTCTCACACTAGCTCACACCTCACACCACCTCACTCTTCACATCAGCTCATGCCTCACACTAGCTCTCACCAGCTCACATCTCATATCACCTCACACCAGCTCACATCAGCTCATGCCTCACACTAGCTTACACCAGCTCACACCACTTCACACCTAATATTAGCTCATTCCTCACACAAGCTCCTCTCAGCTCACACCTTACACCAGGCCACACCTCACACCAGCTCATTATTCATACCAACTCACACCTCACATCAGCTCACACCAGCTCACTCCTCACACCAGCTCATGCCTCATGCAGCAGCTGTGTAGTAGCAACATTTCCCACCACCTGTGAGGAAGGCTCCTGTTTCCTGTTGTGCCTAGGAAATTGGGTGGAAGCCACCACAGACTCACATGCAGGTTCTCACATGGAGGGTGCTAGACTGGGCTGCACTTCCCGAGCAAGGGGCCTGCATCATGACAGCCCCCCCAACCTCCACCATCCAGGGTCAAGGAGGTGCTGCTCAAGTCTACCTGTGTGCTGGAAGCCTTTGGCAACGCACGCACCAACCGCAACCACAACTCCAGTCGCTTTGGCAAGTACATGGACATCAACTTCGACTTCAAAGGGGACCCTGTCGGTGGGCACATTCACAGCTACCTGCTGGAGAAGGTGGGCATGACACACAGCTCCCTCCAGGCTAGGGTCCCTGGCAAGTGTCCCAGCAGGCAGCCTCGCCCTACTCCCTCCTTGGGGCCCCAAGACTCCCTCGGCAATCCCCCATCTCCTGCTGTGCTTCTGGGTGGTGGGGAGCCTGGGGAGAGAGGGCAGGGAGCCCCACTCAGCCGCTCCTTCTCCTCTCAGTCTCGGGTCCTCAAGCAGCACGTGGGGAGAGGAACTTCCACGCCTTTTACCAGGTAGGCTGCATGGGAGGCTGGGAGCCCCTCAACCACCCCTCCCTGCCCAGCTTCACTGCGGCTGTGTCTACACCGTGACTGGCTCACTGAGTGGGCGCTCCCTGGGATGCTGGAAGTCTACACTGGCAGATCTACTGAGGCCTGATCCCCTGTTTCTAGCCATGTCTACACTGGTGTCAGTCACTAAAGTTGGTTTTACCTGGTCTTGGGCAGTGTCTACACTCCATGACCCCTGATATGAGTTCTGTTTGGCTGTGTTCAAATTAGCGTTTCCCCAGAGTGGGCGACCCAACCCCTTGGGGGTGCTGAGACTATGCAGGGGCGGTAGTAGCTCTAGATACAACAGGAGAGTGGGGAGTTCCTTCTGCTTGTTCCCGAGGACACTTACCCTGTTCCTCCTGGAGAGGGGTCAGAACCAGCCAAATATGAGTCAGAACCTCTGGGCGTCGTGTCAGACAGTCCTTCTCTAGGGTCCACTCTGACCACAAAGGCAGGTGCTACCAGCATGCTGGTGGTGTCCATCTCTGAGCATGGGGCGGTGGAGGAACAGTCTGGCATCAGGGACCCTAACTGCGGTTGTCGTGGCCCCACAGATGCTGAGAGGGTGTGAGGACGAGGAGCTGCGAGTGCTGCACCTGCAGAGAAACCCCTGCGCTATACAACTTCACCCGGCAGGGAGCAGGGCTCAGTGTGAGCAGGGACGGGGTACCCGCTCAGGGAGTCAGCCCAGTGCAAGGGGTGGGGCTCAGTGTAAGTGGGCGGGGCTCAGAGCTAGTGGGCGGAGTTTCACGTGGGTGGGGCGAGGCTCACTATATGTGCGCAGGGTGTGGTTGAGCGTGAGGTGGGTGAGAGGCTGTTTTTAAGTGGGCGGGGCTCAGTTAGTGGGGCGGAGTTCCACATAAGTGGGGCGTGTCTCATCGTGAGCGGGAGGGGGCGAAGCTCAGTGTGAGGGGCGTGGCTAAGTATGAGGGGCGGGGCTCAGTGCGAGGGGCGGGGCTCAGCGTGAGGGGCGGGGCTCAGTGTGAGCAGGGGCGAGGCTCAGTGTGAACCTGGCTCATCAATTCGCTTGTCCCAAAGTTTGGTGCAGGCAAGTGGCATCAGCTCACTGGGGCTGCTAGGGGCCCTGACAGATAGGCTTGTGTTAGGGTATCAGAGTGTGGGGACAGAGTGATTAGACCTCAGCTAGCTCAGTGTCACACCTGACACCGGTGTGCTGAGTCCCTTCTCCCCCAGGCGTTGGACACGGATGAGAGGAGCCACCACCAGGCAGTGGAAGAGGCCATGAGGGTGATTGGGTTCAGTGCAGAGGAGGTGGTCTCTGTGCGCCGGATCCTGGCCGCCATACTGCACCTGGTGAGGCGCCATGGGGGCTGTGGGCTCTTCCTCCCCGGATACCGTGCTGACAGCTGTCTCATGAGGCCTCTGGACACTGCTAAAATGCATTGGCATTGGCTGAGGCTGGGCCCTGAGCCCTGTGCCCTGTGCCTGCTCTGAATGCATGTCAGGCCTAGAAATGAGGCTGTGCCTGGTGTGCCAGAGTCTTCTGTCGTTCTGGAGCTGGTCACTCACTGCTGCTAAGCCTCTTCCATGGTGATCTGGAGAAGCAGGTGGAGCAGGGCGGGGCTGCAGCCCTGCAGCGGGATCCTTCAGGAGTCCAGGTGCCTTAGGGAAGGCTCTGAGGCCCGTCCTGGCTGTCTGAGGCTCTACTCACCTGTACCTGCCTTCCCTTCCTTCACCCCCAGAGCGGGGTGCAGGGAGCAGGGAGCCTGGTCTCTATATGTTTCCTTTCACCAGGGAAACATCGAGTTTGTGGAGACAGCAGAGGACGGGGCCAGAGCAGGGGCATGTGTCAGTGGCAGCAGAGGAGCTGGTGGACCACATAGCCGAGCTGACCGCCACACCCCGGGACATGCTGTTGCGCTGTTTGCTGTCCCGCACTGTGGCCTCGGGAGGCCGGGAGCTCATCGAGAAGGACCACACGTCAGAGGAGGCCAGCTATGCCCGCAATGCCTGTGCCAAGGTTCTCTGGGAGTAGGAGACTGGGTGGCTGGACCCAAGAAGCCTTCCTAAAGGGGGCAAGGCCAGACGCAGTCCCAGTAGCAGACTCCTGGCGTCCTCCTAGGCGGTCTATCAGCGGCTTTTTGAGTGGGTGGTGGCCCGGATCAACAATGTCATGGAGACTCAAGACCGGGACCCCAGGCGCGATGGTAAGGACACAGTGATCGGCGTGCTGGACATCTACGGCTTCGAGGTGCTCCCAGTCAACAGGTTGGTGGCCAAGCACGTACCCACCCTTTCCCTCCATGAGGGCCCCTTCCTCCCAGGGAGCATGGCCTGAGAGGGAGCAGGCTCTCAGGGGTCTGTCCCCACTGGTCCCTACCTTATGCCCCTGAGCCTGCCTCTGCTTTGTTGTCCACCTAGTGGTGACCAGGAAGGGAAAATCTTGGGCTCACCTCCCCTTAACCAACTCCCAGCTCTGCTTTGGCAGGGAGCCTGGAGCAATAGTAGGTAGGGCCCTTGCCTTACACGTGGCTGACCCTCGTTCAGTTGATTCCTGGCATCCTACAGTCTCGGGAGCCTCACCAGGAGTGACTCCTGAGTGCAGAGCCAGGAGTAAGTAAGCCCTGAGCACTGTTGGTGTGGCCCAAACACCTAACCCAATCCCAAAACTCTACTATAGAGAGTATGAGGCAGAGATGAGAGTAGGGGAATCCAGGGGGAGACCCAATGCAGAGCCAGTGCATGAAGCAGCCGCCGAGTAAGTTCAGGGGCGGTAGGGATGCGTGGTGATGGTGTGTCCTGCCGACAGCTTTGAGCAGCTCTGCATCAACTACTGCAACGAGAAGCTGCAGCAGCTCTTTATCCAGCTCATCCTTAAGCAGGAGCAGGAGGAGTACGAGCGGGAGGGCATTGCCTGGCAGACGGTGAGTGAGGCGGTGGGGCCCCGCGGGCAGGGCAGTGAGGAGGAGGCGCTGCTGGCTCGCTCTGCCCCAGGTGGAGTACTTCAACAACGCAGCCATCGTGGAGCTTGTGGAACAGCCGCACCGTGGCATCCTGGCCGTGCTTGAGGAGGCCTGCTGCACAGCGGGCACCGTCACGGACCGCCTCTTCCTGCAGACACTGGACACGCACCATCGCCACCACCCACACTACACTAGCCGCCAGGTGTGCCTGCGTCCCGTGCCGCCACTGTGGGCTGGGGGGCCAGGCCTGCTATCCACCCTGCTCACATCTGCCTGCCCCACAGCTGTGCCCCACAGACAAAACCATGGAGTTCGGCAGAGACTTCCGGATCAAGCATTACGCGGAGACGTCACGTAAGGCCCCGCTCTGACTGTGGCCCCGGTCGGGCACAGCTTGATATGCAAGATCATTCTCTTCATGGGTCAGAGCGATAGTCCAGCAGGTAGGGGCGTTTGCCTTGGCGCACAGCCAGATTAGATTCCCCGTCATCCCATGTGGTCCCCAAGCACCGCCACGAGTAATTCCTGAGGGCAGAGCCAGGACTAACCCCTGAGCATTGCTGGGTGTGACCCCCAAAAAAAAATCACTCCCTTTACATCTCCCCACCCCTTCATCTGAGGGGGCTACACCCGGCATGCTCAAGGCTTACTCCTGGCTCTGCCCTCAGGAATTACTCCTGGGAGACCATATGGGGTGCCCAGGCTAGAACACCGCTGGTCCTTGTGCAAGGCAAAGACCTTATCCACTGTTCTGTCTCTCCAGTCACAGCTGAGCCCCATCCCCCCTAAAAACACTGACATCAACCCCTCATTGGATTTATAAGTGAAAATATAGGGAGTGACCTTAAAACAGCAATTCTCAGTCCTGGTTGTGTTTTGAGGGAACTTGGCACGATGCCTGTCCAGCCCACAGAGAGAGTGCAGTGGATACTGCTTTGATGCAGCCAACCCCGGTTTGATCCCGCCACCTCATATGGTCATGAACATCACCAGGAATGATCCCTGATCACAGAGATAGGAGGAAGCCCTGAGCTCTAAGGGTGTGACCGCAGAATTTATTTATTTTTTTGCTTTTTGGGTCACACCCGGCGCCAGGGGTTACTCCTGGCTCTGCACTCGGAATTACTCCTGGCGGTGCTCGGGGGACCATATGGGGATGCCGGGATTGAACCCGGGCGGCCAGGCCGGCCACGCAAGGCAAATGCCCTACCCGCTGAGCCATCGCTCCGGCCCGTGACCGAAGAATTAAAAAAATAGATTAATTAGATAAAAATGTCCACCAGGTGGACATTTTTATCTCCAGAGGGCCAGAGCGATAGCACAGTGGGTAGGGCATTTCCCTTGCATGGAGCCGACCTGAGTTCGATCCCCAGCATCCCTTATGGTCTCCCCAAACAACGCCAGGAGTAATTCCTGAGTGCAAAGCCAGGAGTAACCCTGAGCATTGCTGGCTGTGACCCAAAAAAGCAAACAAAAAAAAAAGTCCACCTGGGCCAGAGTGCCAATAAAGATAAGGTGCATGTATTCATGCAGCCACCCCGCTTTGATCTCTGGCATTACACATGGTCCCTAGGCATCTTCAGAAATGGTGAAAAAAATAATAAATCAAAGTAAACATAAAAATGCTCATCTGGGCTGGAGAGACAGTACAGTGAATAAGATGTTTGCTTTGCAGTCAACCTGCTTTGGTCCCTGGCACTGTATATGGTTCCCCAAATATTGCCAGTAGTGGTTCCTGAGCACAGAACCAAGAGTGAGCCATGAGCACATAGCTTGAGCACCAGAGCCCTGAGTACCACCAGGTGTGTCAGTAACGAGCAGGAAACAAAGAAAGGAAAAATAGGATGGGAGGGATGGAGCAGCAAGTTGTCAGTCAGATCTGTTGGCCAAACCATGTGCAAGCTTTGAGTTTTTCTCCTGCAGCCCCTCCCCTTTGCTTTTCTTTTTTTTTTTTTTGGCTCACACCCGGCGATGCTCAGGGGTTTCTCCTGGCTCTGCACTCAGGAATTACTTCTGGCGGTGCTCAGGGGACCCATATGGGATGTCAGGGATCGAACCCGGGCCGGCATGGGCTGGCCGCATGCAAGGCAAACGCCCTACCCACTGGACTATCGCTCTGGCCCCTGCTTTTCATTTTTTTGCTGGGTCACACCCTTTGATGCTCAGGAGTTACTCCTGGCTCTGCACTCTGGAATTACTCCTGGCTCAGGGGACCATATGGGATGCTGGAGATTGAACCTGGTCAGCTGCGTGCAAGGCAAACGCCCTATCCACTGTGCAAGACACAGCCCTACCCGCTGTGCTATCGCTCCAGCCCCCACTCCCCCTGCTCATGCTGTTTTGATGGCCAGTAGTGGGGCTCACCCTGGGATGCCTGTGTATACTTTTGAGCCAGGTGCTCCCACATTTGTCCCAGTGCTCCCCGGGTCTTCTGCTGCAGTGCTTACCGGTGTTCCCATTGCAGTGCTCTTGCAGCACATGTAGCACTCACATTTTCGCCGTGGCAGTGCTCACACACATGCCCACCAGTCTGAGAGGTCTGAGCATGCTCACCCGCAGAAGTTGCTGGGAGCACCAGGGCCACCAGTATTGCTGCCCAGATCATATGGGCGAATACTCAGTGGAGCCGTGTCCTGCCTGGCACCCGGCCTGAGCCTGCCAGAAGAAGTACCTAGATTTTGGTACCGAGGCTTTCTAGCGAGGAACAAGGTACTGGAGTCTGAATTCTCAGTGCCCACGAGGTGAGAACCAATGACCATCACAGACTCACGGAAACTGTGCTGAGCATCACACAGAAACTCTCTGGCAGCATCACACAGAAACTCTCTGGCAGCATCACACAGAAACTCTCTGGCAGCAGGCACAGAGAGCTCGAGTGACTCATCCCAGGTCACACAGCATGTAGGTGTGTGAACAAGCAGTGAGTGCACCTGGGGGACAGATGTTCTCCCCAGGAGAAGCAGGAATGCTTGGTGGAGAGTGAGTCAGGAGATCACGGGGCAGAGAGTGCAGGTGGGGTCAAGGGGCTCCCGGACACCCGCATAGACCCTGTGCCCACAGGTACTCAGTGGAGGGTTTCATCGACAAGAACAGAGATTCCCTCTTTCAGGACTTCAAGCGGCTCCTGTACAACAGGTAAAGGGCACTCGCCCGCCACACCTGTTGGGGGATGGCTGGAAGTGCAGGTTTGGCTGCGCCGGTGGATGGTGTCCAGAGGAAGGAGGGCTTGGGCCCCAGCAGCTGCCTCACGGCTCTGCACAAAGGACACAATGAGGCTTCAAAGGGCTGAGGAAGGGCAGCTGGGCATGAGGCCTATGTCCACAGCAAGGACCCCACGGTGCAGGCCATGTGGGCGGATGGGCAGCAGGACATCACTGAGGTGACCAAGCGGCCACTGACGGCAGGCACGCTCTTCAAGAACTCCATGGTGGCCTTGGTAGACAATTTGGCCTCCAAGGTAAGGCCCCTGCTCTCGCTTAGGTCCTTCTGAAGCCACCGTCTCTGCCTGACCAGCACCTCGTGTCCTGGGGAAGGGTGTGGGCATCCAGCCTGCTGCACTCACATCTCTCACAGTGGGCACAGCAGAGTCTAGTGTGGGGTCTGAGCTGCCTGGGGAGAGTCTGGGGGTTCCTTCTCTGAGCTTGAGGGTCACAGCCCTGGGCCTACAGGGAGGACAGAGGAGCCAGAAGCTGGTCAGTGGTGCAGGAGTATGGGGACAGGAGCATTGGGGCAGAAGCACTGAACAAGGAGCACTGTGATAGGAGCACCGTCTCGGGAGCCAGGGTGACAGGACAATATCCGTGACAGTGGTGCCTCTGAAGTGAGAAATGGGGTGTGGGTACTGCTGCCCCGGACTGACTGGTGTCGGGGATCTGTTATGCTTTCCTAGCAGCCGCAGCCTCAGGCCCCTGCTCACCTCACCGCTGCAGCCCCCTTTGGACTGCTATGGGGCTAGAGGGGCCCCAGTGCTTCCGTCCCAGTGCTCGGGCCTGCAATGGTGGCCACCCCAACACTGCCCTATCCCTGGCAGGAGCCCTTCTATGTTCGCTGTATCAAGCCCAATGAGGACAAGGTGGCCGCGAGGCTGGATGAGAGTCACTGCTGTCACCAGGTCACGTACCTGGGGCTGCTGGAGAATGTGAGGGTCCGCAGGGCCGGCTTTGCCTCCCGCCAGCCCTACTCCCGCTTCCTGCTCAGGTACACACACCCTCTCCTGTCCCCACACGCCCGTGTCCCCCGTGGGGCCCTGAGGCCAGTGAGCGCATGTCCTATAAGCATGGAGGCGAACCCCCATGCCTAGGCAGGACAAGCGCAGGTGGGGAGGTAGGGGTTGGCAGGCGCGGCGTGTGGGGGGTCCGGGGCGGCTGGGGATGGGCTGGAGCTCACCCTGTCCCCCGGGTTCACGTCCACTGCGGGTCCTGCGGTGACAGGTACAAGATGACTTGTGAGTACACGTGGCCCAACCACCTGCTGGGCTCCGATAGGGCAGCCGTAAGCGCCCTCCTGGAGCAGCACGGGCTGCAGGGCGACGTGGCCTTTGGCCACTCCAAGCTGTTCATCCGCTCGCCCCGGACGCTGGTCACGCTGGAGCAGAGCCGCGCCCGTCTCATCCCCATCATCGTGCTGCTGCTGCAAAAGGTGAGAGGGGCGGGACTTTGTGAGCGTGGCCTGGGAGGAGGAACGGGGCAGCTCTGGGGCGTGGCTTGTGTGGGCGGAGCGGATGAGGGGGCGTGGCTTGTGTGGGCGGGGTTAAGCGCTACTCGAGCAACAAGTGTGGGTACTTTTCAGGTCACCTTAGTTCCGTGGTCCTCAGCTTCAGGCTTAGGCGAATGGAGGGACTCAAAACAAGATTTGGGGGCGTCAGAATTTGGGAGCATCTGGCTTCCTTCCTTTCTCTTTTCTATCAATCGGGAAGTTAACCGCTAGAGGAAAGGCTCCCGAGGGGCAGTACGAACCCACCCGCTGCCTGCGTCCACTGCGCCACCTGGCGGCCGATGGTTGGTACAAATGCCCCTGGAGATGGTCATCCTGGTTTGTTTTGTTTTGGGGGCCACACCCTGCGGTGTTCAGGGACTGGCCTTGGCTCTGCAATCTCGCCTGCCGGACTCAGGGGACCATATGGGGTGCACGGTCGGTACCGTGTGAGGCAAATGCCCTGTTCGCTGAATTATTGCCCTGGCCTGGGAACTGGTTATTTGGAGCTGAAATCACGCAGTTGTTCCAGAAGTATCGTGTTATCATGTAGGAATCTACCTCTCCCACAACTTTTTTATCGTTTCAGACAGAAATGAAAATTATTTATACAGTGACAATTGTATATTTCTCACCCTGTCCCTCACTTCTCTCTCTCTCTCTCTCTCTCTCTCTCTCTCTCTCTCTCTCTCTCTCTCTCTTTTTTTTTTTTTTTTTTTTTTGGTCACACCCGGCAATGCTCAGGGGTTTCTCCTGGCTCTGCATTCAGAAATTACTCCTGGCGGTGCTCAGGGGACCATATGGGATGCCGGAGATTGAACCTGGGCGGCATGGGCCAGCCCCATGCAAGGCAAACGCCCTACCCGCTGGGCTATCGCTCCTGCCCCCCCCCTCACTTTCTCTCCACATTCACATATAAGTGTGAGTGTATTGAATCACATCATAGGATCCCGTTTCAGGAGACATATTCTAAGAACAAGCATTTTCTTCTTTTAAAAAAAATTGTGTGGCCGGAGCGATAGCCCAGCGGGTAGGGCGTTTGCCTTGCACGCAGCCGGCCTCTGCCGGCCCGGGTTCGATCCCCGGCATCCCATATGGTCCCCGGAGCACCGCCAGGAGTAATTCCTGAGTGCAGGGCCAGGAGTAGCCCCTGAGCATTGCTGGGTGTGACCCAAAAAAGGCAAAAAAAAAATTTGCGGGGCCGGAGTCATAGCCCATCGGGTAAGGCATTTGCCTTGCACGCAGCCGGCCTGTGCCGGCCTGGGTTCGATCCCGGCATCCCATATGGTCCCCGAGCACTGCCAGGAGTGATTCCCTGAGTGCAAAGCCAGGAGAAACCCCTGAGCATTGCCGGGTGTGACCCAAAAAAGCAAAAAAAAAAATTGTTTATGGGTCACACCCTGAGATACTCAGGGGTTACTCCTGGCTCTGCACTCAGGAATTACTCCTGGCGGTCCCTGGGGGACCATATGGGATGTTAGGGATGGAACTGGGGGTTGCCGTGGTGCAAGGTAAACACCCTACCCACTGGACTATCGCTCCGGACCCCTGGAATAGCAGTTTAAGGGTTGTCAGTGAGAGTGGCTCTCTGTAGCAGCTGGTTCTGACAGGGCCACAGATGCAGCTAGAGACTCAGCCCCAGGGCAGGCAGGTGCAGGCTGGGGTGGATGGAGGAGGGCTCCAAAGAGAGAGGCAGGTGACTTCAGGAGAAGGGACATGGCGGGGGAAGCCCAGCAATGGCTGGCCCAGGGTTCATCTCTGCCCTCTCCCCAGGCATGGCGGGGCACCCTGGCCCGATGGCGCTGCAGGAGGCTCCGGGCCATCTACACCATCATGCGCTGCTTCCGGAGACACAAGGTGCGCACGCACCTGGCTGAGCTGCAGCGGCAGTTCCAGGCAGTGCGGCAGCCCCCACTGTACGGACGTGACATGGTCTGGCCCGAGCCCCCCACAGTGCTGCAGCCTTTCCAGGAGACGTGCCAGGCGCTCTTCTGCAGGTACCACCATGGCTGCTGCTTTGGCTGTCCCTACTAGGGTCCTTTGGGTACAGGGAACAGAATCACAGCCCTCCAGGGACACAGGGACTCTGCATGGAGTGTGGGAGAACCAGCTGTGTCTGCCGCCAGCTGCCTAGAGCCCATGATGACTCACGCCATGCTGCAGGTCCTGTGAGAAGGCTGCAGATGGGATTGGGGGCACGTGGGGATGGGGACTCTGCCTGTGAACAGGCCTGGATGGGAATGGGGGCGTGGGGACGGGGACGCTGCCTGTGAGCGGGCCTGGAGGGCTGGGAGGAATTCTCCAGATGAGTTGTTCTAAGGGCCACCCCAGGCAGGCAGGGGGCCTGGTGGTCCCAAAGGGGCATGGTTGGGAGAGGCAAAAGTCTGTATTGAGGGGTGAGGGATTCACAGGGCCTGCATTTAGGGGTACACAGGGCCTGCATTGGGTTGCATAGGGCCCTGTATTGAGGGTGCATAGGACTTGTATTGGGGTGCACAGGACCTGTGTTTGGGTGCACAGGGCCTGAATTGGGAGTGCACTGGACTCTGTATTGAGGGCACAAGGCCTGCATTGGGGGTGTGCAGGGCCCTGCATGGGGTGCACAGGGCCCTGTATTGGGGTCACAGGAACTGTATTGGGGTGCACAAGGCATATATTGGGGTGCACAGGACCTGTATTGGGGGTTTACAGGGCCCTGTATTAGGGGTATAGGACCTGTATTGGGGTGCAAGGACATGTATTGGGGAGCACAGGGCCCTGTGTTAGGGGCATAGGGCCGTATTAGTGCACAGGGCCCTGTGTTAGGGGCATAGGACCTGTATTGGGGTGCACAGGAGCTGTATTGGGGTGCACAGGAGCTGTATTGAGGGTACACATGACCTTTATGGGGTGCACAGAACCTGTATTGGGGTCACAGAACCTGTATTAGGGTGCACAGGACCTGTATTGGGGTGCACCAGAGCTGTATTGGGGTGCACAGGACCTGTATCGGGGTGCTCGGGACCTATATTGGGGTGCACAGGACCTGTATTGGGGTCACAGGACCTGTATTGGGGTGCACAGGACCTATATTAGGGTGCACTGGAGCTGTATTGGGGTGCACAGGACCTGTATCGGGTGCTCGGGACCTATATTGGGGTGCACAGAACCTATATTAGGGTGCATCGGAGCTGTATTGGGGTGCACAGGACCTGTATTGGGGTGCACGGGACCTATATTGGGGTGCACAGGACCTATATTAGGGTGCACCGAGCTGTATTGGGGTGCACAGGACCTGTATCGGGTGCTCGGGACCTATATTGGGGTGCACAGAACCTATATTAGGGTGCACCGGGCTGTATTGGGGTGCACAGGACCTGTATTTGGTCGTACAGGGCCTGAACTGGGCATGTACAGGGCCTCGTAGGGACCACATGTCCCCCTGCAGGTGGCGTGCGACAGCTGGTAAAGAACATCCCCCTTCAGACGTGGCCCAGATCAGAGCCAAGGTTGCTGCCATGGGCGTCCTGCAGGGGCTGCGGCCGGACTGGGGCTGCCAGCGGGCCTGGAGCCAGGACTACTTATCCTCAGTGAGTGTTGGGGGGTGCTGGGGAGGGGCGGGGCAGCCTGGGCCCTGCACAGCTCCGATGCGTTCTTCCCCTGCCTGTACGCCTATCTGCCTGTCTATTTATCTGTCTGAAGTCTTCGGGCTTAACTCAAGCTGCGTGGGCCAAACCTCACTGCATTCACAGCTGTCCTCTAATCCCCAGCTTCGGGCAGAGGCTCCTGTGTTTTCAACATGTTCCCCATTCTAGCTTGACCCTTGCTCTCAGCACAGCCCCCAGTTCCCAGTATGAACCCACAGTTTCCTGCATGTCCCCAGTTCTCAGCGTGGCCTCCCAGTTCCGAGAACAAGTCCCCAGTTCCCAGCACAGCCGCAGTTCCCAGATGACCCTCCCAGTTCCCAGCCAGGCCCCTAGTTCTCAGGCAGAGATTCCTATCATGGCGGGCTGCAGAGTGAGCCCCAGGCCTGTGTGGAGACATGGCCGGCCCTGCCTTGTCCTAAGCTGTCCAGGAGTAAAGACCCCACCCCCAGGTCTGGGGGGCCAAGGAGGGCACCAACATGCACACTGAGCCTGGGGGCAGCAGGCCCGGAGGGGGACTCTGCTCATCCACAGAGCTGGTGGGGACCCGTGTCGGCTGGCCCCTCTGTCCACAGGCCACAGACAACCCTGCGGCCTCAGGTCAGTTCGCCCAGCAGCTGAGGAGCCTGAGGGAGAAGGACGGCTTCAGCGCAGTTCTCTTCTCCTGCCACGTCCGGAAGGTGACAGGGCTGGGGGCCAGGCCAGCGGGGCCAAGGGCAGGGGGCAGGGGGCAGGGGACCAGGGTCAGCGAGGTCAGGAGAGGGGGTACCTGGACAGGATGTGGTGCTAGGGACGAGCAGGGGTCAGGGTCGGGGCCCAGGGACGGACAGGGACTGTCTTGACAGTGGGGTGTGGGCAGTTAGGGGAAATGGGGGACATGGCTGGGGAGGCTCCTGCCATCAGCAGGTGAGGAAGGGAACCCAGGGAAGGGGCGGCCAGCCATTCCCACAGGGCAGCCGGAGTAACCCCAGAAAGACCTTCCTGCAGGTGAATCGCTTCAGCAAGCGCCGGGACCGGGCGCTTCTCCTCACTGACCGCCACTTGTACAAGCTGGAACCGGGCCGGCAGTACCGCGTGATGCGGGCGCTGCCCTCGATGCTGTGAGTGCCTCCAGCCCTCTCTGCCCTGTCCTGGGCAAGCGCAGATGTCTCAGGCCGGGTTTCCACCCCCCACTCCCACACTGAAGCCCCTCCCCACCGCACCTGTGCCCAGGATGCCTGCCGGGTCCAGCTCCTCCTGCCCAGATGGGACGGAGCACGTGGGAGGAGGAAGCAGGAGGGTATCCTAGGGGTTACGGAGCGGCAGGAGCTCTGTTGCCCCTGGCACCGGGGAGGCGCTCAGAGAAGAGGAAAGAGGAGCGTCACAGCAGGAGAGGGCCCTGGCCACACCCCTGGGCAAAATCTCTCCTGGGCAGAATCTCCCCAGGGCAGAATCTCGGGAGTGGGAGGGTGTGAGGAGGGGGTTGCTGCTGCTGCAGGGGAGGGTCCCTCGCGGCGGGGACTCGCGCCCTGACGCTGTCTACACCCCCAGGTGACCGGGCTGAGTGTGACGAGCGGGCGGGACCAGCTGGTGGTGCTGCATGCTCAGGGCCACGACGACCTGGTGGTGTGTCTCGCACGCGCGCCCGGCCCCCCACAGGACAACCGCGTGGCGAAGCTGGTGGGCGTGCTGGCCGCACACTGCCAGGGGTGAGCCTGTCCCGGCGCTGGCCCTGTCCTCCCCGCTCTGCCTGCACTGTCTTTATCGCCCCTGACCCACTGTGCCCCCCCCCTGACGTTGTCCTGTCTCCGGACCATGTCTCCCACCTAGACTGAGTCCACCCCTGCTGAGCGCCCCCACAGCGTGTCCCCTGACCGTGTCCTGTATCGTGTCCCCACAGGCAGGGCCGTCCGCTGACCGTTCGCGTGTCCGACTGTATCCCCCTGAGCCTGCGTGGGAAGCGGCGCCTCGTGTCAGTGGAGCGGGGCCCGGAGGAGGCGGAGCCCGACTTCCGCTGCGGCCGTGAGGCCTTCACCCTGCTCTGGCCGGGCCCCTGAACTGCCTGCGCCACCCCCCCACCCCCAGGGCTCTGCACCCCCTCAGCACTGCCCTGCTGAGCAATAAAGAATACTAATTTTAAAAAAAAAATTTTATTATACCACCGTGAGATAAACAGTTACAAAAGTGTTCATATTTAGGTTTCAGTAATACAGTGTTCCAGTACCCATCCCTCCACCAGTGCCCATTTAATATTATTATTATTGCTTTTTGGGTCACACCCAGCAATGCTCAGGGGTTACTCCTGGCTCTGCACTCAGGAATTACTCCTGGTGGTCCTCGGGGACCATATGGGATGCCGGGATGGAACCCAGGTAGGCCTCATGCAAGGCAAACGCCCTACCCGCTGGACTATCGCTCCGGCCCCAAGAATATTAATGTTCTGCCCCGCTGGTTGTGTGACAGTCCTGCCCCCAGCGTCCTCCAGCACCCCTGAGTGCCCCCAGCTTTCCCAGTGGCACCCTCCCTTGGGGTCAGCGTGGTGGAGGAGAGATGAGGTCCTGCGTCCCTGGGGTGCCGCCCATCCACACAGCCTGTGGGTGAGGACTGTCCCACTGCCAGGTCTGTCCCCCTGTGGCCCAGCACAGCACCACATGCCTCGTCACACTCCAGCAGGGCACATGGAGGGCACCAGGGAGGAACGCATGCAGTCAGCACTGACCAGCTGTCCTGGAGCGGCACGTCTGTGCTGGGCTGCCCGGAAGACAGGAGGCTGACGGGCCCAGCTCCATGTCCAGGGCCAGAAGACCTAGCCCACGTGGCCAGCCCCCACTTTCACAGCTGCTCACTCCCCATCCTGCACCTGTTGGTGTGGAGGAAGTGGGCAACTGCCTGCTCAGCCTTCTGGGGTGCTGGGGGCGGTCCCTGAGGCTCCCCCTGGTTACTATTTGTGATTGCTCTACTGTCTTTGGGGGCCACACCTAGCTCTGTGCACTCTGGGGCCTTCTCCAGTGCTCAGACACCTGAGACTCGGCAGCCCCTCATGACAAACCGTTTCTTTCCTGTGGCAGCAAGTAGGCTCACCTCTGCCTTGCAGATCTGCAGCAGCTGTTGGGAAGAGCCTGTCTCCAGGATCAGCCCAGAGTCCCCAGTACACCCCTTAGCAGATGCCGGTGTCCCCTGGCTCTGGTGGCCTCAGCCTGCACAGGACTGCACCTCCTGTAAGAGTCAGGCCTGAAGGTGGCCCTCAGCTGCCATGACACTCCACAGGCAGTGCCTGCTGCCTTGCCCCGGGCCCCCAGATCTTTCACCCAAGGGCTGAGCTGAGATGGGTCAGGGAGACACCTGTAACTTCTGGGAGCTGGGGGCAGCTTTTGGGGGGGACAGTCCCATAAACTCTAGGCTCTGTCTGGGCTCATCACTCACAGCCTGGAGGCCTTAGGGGAGAAAGGTGGTGACTGTCAGGCAGAATCCTAATTACATGGGGGTTCACAAGCAATAGGGGGCCAGGGATATGGCTCAGGGGACAGAGTGTACCGTCCCAGGCGGAAGGCCCCGAGTAGGATCCCAGTTCCACATGGCCATCCAAGCACTGCTGGGCATGGCCCTGGTGCCCAGCCCCCAGGACCTCTGGGTTCCAGCACTGGGGCATCAGGTCTGCATGGGCAGACTCAGCAGCACCAGGAGAGGCCTGAGGCCACCCCTCACGGCGCATGACCCTTTAGAAACACGGGAAATAGGGCTCGTCACAGAACTGCAAACGTATCACACCACCAGTTCTTAAGCCCTCAGAGCGGTGTGTGCCACCATTTGCAAACCGTTTGCCCACCACTTGACGGAAGCAGCAGGCAAGCATCATGGTGCCAGATTCAGGATGCGGGAACTTTGCGGGGACTGTGCCACGTGCCTCCCTCTCCTGAAGGGACCTACAGATCTCCTCAGTACCCCTCGGCTGGACTCTGCCTTCCCGCACTGATGTCCTCCATTCAGTGCCCTCCGAAGCTCTCGGGCAGCTGCTCCAGCGTGATGCAGCCCCCCACCAACTGAATGCATTTTTTATTTCTGCTCTTGTTCTCACTGTCCCTCCTCATCATCTGGGATTCTCTCCTGCCCAGTTCCTGGGAATCTGCTGGCCTGCAGCCACCTTGGCAGGTGCTGGCAAAGCAGAGAGAACTCTCACAGGTGGCCCTCGCCTACAGTGTCCTGTGGTTTAGGTCTTCACTTAGGACATTATTACTGATATTAGCTGAAGGTGGGTTTGCTGAGTGGTGGCTTGGTGGGGAAGCCCCCTGATTGGTGAAAATTTGAAAACAGGGTCAGAGCGATAGTAGGCAGGTAGGACATTTGCCTTGCATGTGGCCACCTCGGGTTTGATCCCCGCATCCTATATGGTCCCCCTAGCACCGTGAGGAGTAATTCCTGAATGCAGAGTCAGGAGTAACCCTTGAGTATCACTGGGTGTGACCCCCCCAAAAAAAACAGGCTTAAGGCAGAGAAGTGGCCTTTACAGGTGGAGAATCGGTTGCAGGAAGCAAGTTTGCAACCAGGTTTGGCCTGCCTAGGTCGTCATTATGCGCAGGAAGAGGTCACGGATAATCCTAAAGTCCCTAGAAATGGCATCTACCAAAGTCACAAAGCAAACCTGTCAGCTGCAGCACGACACAGGGCCATCTGCTGCCCAGAGGCCAGTGTGGGCCTGGACACCAAAGCTGCCAAGCAGGCTTTCCATATCAGCCTCTCCCAGGAGAACCAGGGGACCCCAAGACAGAGATGCCACTCATCTTCCATAGAACCGGTTAGCTAGAGCCTTCCTCAAATGTTGTTACAGGACTCTGAAATGGGGGAAGACGGTGGAACCCAGAGAATGTGGGGAAGAGGCAGAAAGAGGAAAAGCTCCCTCCACTGGTAGAGCACAGCTGGGAGCAGGAAAGGCCGGGGGAGCAAACAGAACTAGAAAGGGGCCTTTATTATTGTCTTTGATTGATTGATTGATTGATTGATTGATTGATTTCTTTTTGGGTCACATCCTGCAATACTCAGGAGTTATTCCTGGCTCTGCACTCAGGAATTACTCCTGGTGGTACTCAGGGAACCCAATGGGATGTCGAGGATCAAACCCAGGTTGGCCGTGTGCAAGGTAAACACCCCACCTGCTGTACTATCACTCTGGCCCTGAAAGGGGGCCTTTTGTTTCCAAATTTTGTTATGGGCCGGAGGGAGAGCACAGTGGGGAGGGCACTTGCTGTGCACACGGTCCAATTGGGGTCAATCACTGGCATCTCATATGGTCCCCTGAGCACCACCAGGAGTGATTCCTGAGCATCACTGGGTGTGGCCCCTAAACTTTTTTTTTTTTTTTTGCTTTTGGGTCATACTCGGCAATGCTCAGGGCTTACTCCTGGCTCTGCACTCAAGAATTACTTCTGGCGGTGCTCGGGGGACCATATGGGATGCCGGGATCCAACCCGGGCCAGCATGGGCCGGCCGCTGCAAGGCAAACGCCCTACCCGCTGGGCTATCGCTCCGCCCCCTAAACTTTTTTAAGTTATCTGCTGTGCCCCTGAAAAAAACGACTTAATTATCTTTGCATACATTCCTTATTGGATACTGAATTTTATTCACTTATCAAATAAAATTGGTATCATAATATGTTCATATTTGTGGCTGCAGTGCCCAGCTGCGCTGGCAGGTGGCAGACAGGAGACAGGCTTGTCTACACCCAGGGCTCTGCCCCATGGGCCCTGGATGGTTGATGGTCTGACATAGAGAAAGACTGGGTCTGGGGCCAGAAGCGATAGCCCAGCGGGTGGGGCGTTTGCCTTGCACGCGGCCGGCCCATGCTGGCCTGGGTTCTATCCCCGGCATCCCATATGGTGCCCAGAGCACCGCCAGGAGTGATTCCTGGGGGGTGCAGAGCCAGGGGAAACCTCTGAGCATTGCCGGTGTGACCCAAAAAAGCAAAAAAAAAAAAAAAAAGAAAAAAAAAAGAAAAAGACTGGGTCCCCTGGATGAACCCAGAGCCACGCAAAGCCTGGCAAGCTACCCATGGTGTATTCAATATGCCAAAATCAGTAACAATAATGGACCTCATTTCCAATGAATGGGGATGTTACTGGTGCCCGCTCAAGCAAATCGATGAACAATGGGAAGACAAGTGATACAAGTGATCAAATAAAATTTATATACCACAAACTGCATCATTGCTACGATAACACAGTCAGTTATCGCCCAGTCATTGGGGGGCAGGGGACTGGGCGATAACTGACCGTGCTCAGAGGCTACTCCTGCCTCTGTGCTCAGGAGTGACCCCTAGTGGTGATCTGGGGACCATATGTGATGTCAGGATTTCAACCAGTATTGTGGTTGTGCAGCCATCTGCAAGGCAAGTGCTTTCCCTCCTGTGTCATCTCTCTCTGGCCCACAAATCCATCATCTAATTTATTATTATTATTAGTAGTATGTTGGTTTTGGGCCACACCCAGGGCTTACTGGTGTGATAATCAGGGCTTACTCAGGGCTTACTACTACCTTTGCACTCAGAAATTACTCTTTACCCTGTCCTCTGTTCTTGAGCCCTTGGGTGGTTTCCAGACTTGGCTGTAGCTGCAGTGAATAAAGGGACACAAATGTCTTTTCTGAACATAGTTTCCCTTGGGGATTTTTGCTTTTACTTGAAATACAAAAGATAACTGAGGGTCTGGAACAGCCATTATTCAACAGGAATCAGACTCAACCTTTCATGGAATTGTAAGCTTTCTAGTGGCCCCATTAGACATTACAGGGGTTAAGTCAACTCCAGGCACCGCAGATGGTCCCCTGAGCTCTGTGGGGATTCTGGAGCCAAGATCCAGGTGAACACTGGCAAGTGTGGACCCAAATCTCCTCTCAAAAATAAATTTAGGGGCCAGAGCGATAGTCCAGTGGGGAGGGCATTTGCCTAATATAATGGTTTGAGGCTCTTTATGTTTCTGGAGTGAACAGATGCCCTTGGGCTCTACTAGCATGAGACAGGGCATATGGAGATATTACTGGTGCCCGCTCGAGCAAATAGATGATGAATGGGAAGATAGTGATAGTGATAGTGATGATTTGTCCAAGTAATATTAACATGTTACTGGTATCTGTAACATATTACTGGTATCTTTAACATGTTATTGGCGCCTGCTGGAGCAAATAGATGATGAATGGGAAGATAGTGATAGAGATAGTGATGATTTGTCCAAGTAATTTTAACATGTAATCATGAAAATCATGAACATTTTTTACTTCCTTTTCATTCTACTTTTTATATTTTTTTCCTTTAGTGTTCTTTTTTTTTTTTTTTTGCTTTTTTTGGGTCACACCCGGCAATGCTCAGGGGTTACTCCTGGCTCTGCACTCAGGAATTACTCCTGGCGGTGCTCGGGGACCATATGGGATGCCGGGATCGAACCCAGGCCGGCACCGGTCGGCTGGGCGCAAGGCAAATGCCCTACCCGCTGGGCTATCGCTCCGGCCCCCCCCTTTTAGTGTTCTTGACACCCTTTGATTTTTATATTTAATTTGAGGAGGCTGGGTCACACCTGGCAGGGCTCAGGGGGCCACTCCTGACTCTGTTCAGGGGACCATGTACAGTGCCAGCACTGTCACCCCATGCGCCTCTCTGAGCTGTGTTTCCACTCATGGCATTACTGGTTTGGATTTGCTAAATCCATTTCTCAGCGCACACGTGGCTAGGAGTAGACTGCCGGGCTCTCGAGCACTCTAGAGGTCCTCAGGGCCCCAGCAAATGTTATGGGAGTGAATGAAGACACGGCCCAAGCAGAAAGCACCACCACTTGCTGTCTGGACAGTGAGTGCCATGTGTCCAATGGCCACCAGGGGGCGGGCAAGGTAGGACCTGCCTCTGATATCCGTTTTCTACTTGCTGCCTGCTGGATTCCCTGCAGCAGAGCTCTGGCAGCGGGTGGGGACATATAAACAATCCAGCTGGTGGCGTCTCTGGCCCAGTAACCACATACCTGCCACCTCTGAACCTCCCTAGAAAGACTGGTACCTCTCAGCACCCGCAGCACCTTCTTGGGGCTTAACCAAATGCCTCACTCCGGGACAACAGAGCCGAGGCTGGATGAATGAGTTTCCTGGCGCGTTTCTTCCATGTCTGTGGCATTGATCTTGATGTATTTGGCCCAAGGGCAGAACCTGCCCCACACCAACCTTAGAAAGTATTTCTGGGCCTGAGCGATAGCCCAGCGGGTAGGGCGTTTGCCTTGCACGCGGCCGGCCCATGCTGGCCCGGGTTCGATCCCCGCATCCCATATGGTCCCCCGAGCACCGCCAGGAGTAATTCCTGAGTGCAGAGCCAGGAGTAACCCCTGAGCATTGCCGGGTGTGACCCAAAAAAGCAAAAAAAAAAAAAAAAAAAAGATAAAAATAAAAAAAAAGTATTTCTGAAATTTTCAAAGCGCTTCCCACATACAGTATGCTTGTTTTTGTGGGGTAACACTGGGCAGTGCTCAGGAGCGACTTAGGGTGCAGTGTTTGAGGAGGCTATCTGGTGGGCCTCAGGGGCCACAAGGTACCAGGGATCTGATCCTTGGGTGAAGCATGCGCCCAGGTCGGTCTCCCCAGCCTAAAACACATGATCCTGACAGGGGCTCCGACAAGTGTATGGGATGCAGAAATCGAACCCAAGTCAGCCACACGCATGGTAATGCCCCTCCCCCTCTCCCACTACTATTACTCTGGACTATAACATTGATCTGGGCAGCTTCACTTTGCCTCCAGGCAAGCAGGGGTAGAGCAGGGGGAGCAGGTACTGGACTTTAGTTTGTTATTAGTGTTTATCAAATATGTGTCCATAATGAAACTTACCAAAGCTGAGTAGGAACGATGAAATTCAGGAGTTCCTGGGTTTGGTGACCCAGGATTCAATCCCGGCACCCCATAAGGTCCCCTGAACTCACCAAGAGTGATCCGCAATTGCAGAGCCAGGAGTAACCCCTCAGCACCACTGGGCGAAACCAAAATAAATAAACAAACAAACAAATAAATAAATGGAAAACGATCAAATAGAGTTTGTGGGAAACGTGCAGACACAGAGGACAGTGTGAGCTCCAAGTGCTCACAAAGACCAGCTCCTGCAGATTTCCTGAGAACACGGGTCTCAGGAAATCTCAGTGATTCCAGAGGCATCACTGGAAGTAAGAACAGGTTTGCTGTTCTTCCTCACCACAGAGTAAGAACAGGTTTGCTGCAGCTGCTGTGAGGGCCAGGCGGGCGGAACTTCTGTGTTTCACTATTCTGTGTGTCAGAGGAGAGAGGCAAAGGACTCTGCCGAGCAGGCAGCTGGTTTGAATCCCTGCACCACATCTGGCCCCACATCACGCCCAGGGTGCTGCCAGGAGCAGCTCCTGAGCACCCTGGACATGGCCCCCCAAACCAACAACAAGCAAAATACAGCAATAACAAACTATATAGAACTCAGCGCAATAAGCACAACTTAAAGTAGGATGTTGATAGAAACGGAATGTGGGAAACACAGGTGTGTCAGGTATGGGGTAATGTGTGAAATGATTTTAATTTTAAATTTACCTTAGTGGGGCCAGTGGGGAGGGTACTGGCCCAATATGAGGCCAACCCAGGTGCAATTCCTGGCATCCCATACGGTCCCCCACAAACAGCCAGGAGTAATTCCTGAATGCAGAGTCATGAGTAATCTCTGAGTATCACCAGGTGTGACCCAAAAAATAAACCAAAGAAAAGTTTCCCTAAGGGTCCAGAGCAAAAAAAAAAAAAAAAGTTTCCCTTAGAAGGGGTTAATTGATTGTACAACAAGTAGGGTACTTGCCTTGTACTCAATTCACCAAGTGTTTTTCTTTTTGGGTCACACCTGTCAATACTCAGGGTTACTCCTGGCTATGCACTCAGGAATTACTTATGGCAGTGCTCAGGGAACCATATGGGATGCCAGGGATCGAGCCTGGGTCAGCCGTGTGCAAGGCAAATGCCCTACCCACTACATTGTTGCTCCGGCCCTCACTGAGTTTTTTTTTTTTTTTTTAGGTCACACCCGGCAATGCTCAGGGGTTACTCCTGGCTCTGTGATCAGGAATTACTCCTGGCGGTACTCAGGGGACCATATAGGATGCCGAGGATCAAACCCTGATCAGCCGCGATGCAAGGCAAATGCCCTACCCAAGCAAGAAAGAGAGGGATGAGAAAGTAAGTGAGGGAGGGAGGGAGGAAAGGAAAGAGGGAGGGAGGAAGGAGGGAGGGAGGGAGGGAGGGAGGAAGGAAGGAAGGAAGGAAGAAGGCCCCTCTTAGTAGGGACTAGAGCAGGAGCAGGTTTGCTGAGTGCTTGTACAGTGGGGAAGGCACTTGTCTTGCACACAGCTGACCTGGGTTCCATCCCTGGCACCCCATATGGCCTCTGACCACCACCGTGAGAATTCCTGAGAGTAGAGCCAGGAGAAGGTCCTGAGCATTGCCGGATGTGATCTCAAAACCAAATAAATGAATGCGCAAATTTCCCTTCGTACTGTAGCCAGATTGTAGTGTATCATACTTCACACCTATTTCTGTCTCCTGATCTGAAACGTGTAAAAGTAGCAGCTCAGCCGGAGGACAGGCGGGTGTCTCGCAGACAGTGTCTCACAGGTTGACTGTGGGAGAGAGACCACCCCAGTCTTGCTCTGGGGGATGGGACCTTCCGGTGCCCACTACACCAGGGCATTGGGGTGAACGCACGTTCAGGACTTTGGTCCCTGACTCCACCTTCTGTGTCCCTCTCACTGGGGGTTCCGACAGCCTGGCCGAGCTCAGTGCTGAGGACAGCTGGTGCCAATCATCCACCAAGCCAGAGCAAACGAGGGGCTCCTCCTGCAGCAGAACCCGGTGTGTGTGTGTGTGTGTGCTGTGTGTGTGTCTGTGTGTGTCTGTGTGTGTGTCTGTGTGTGTGTCTGTGTGTGTGTGTGTGTGTGTGGATGACCAGGCAGCACAGGCCTTGGTCCTCAGGAGCTGCGAGTGGTGGCAGCAGAGGGACACAGGCTGGGCCCTGGGCAGCGACTCCACCAGCACCTGCTCTGCTGTATCTTTCCCAGCTTGAATCCACTTGCTGATGGTTGAACTGAAATTATCATTGATAGAAATTGCCTGGCAAGAGGAGAGAGACGCAGGAGATGACACTTTGCCAGGACATGATGCAGGGGTGACTGGCAGACTGAACTAACCATGGGAGGGAGGGCAGAGGGACAGGGGTGGGCATGGAGACAGGAGGGAGGGACAGGGCAGGAGGGCCGGGGCTGGGAAGGAGGTCTCGGCAACCCTCTCCTCCGTGGTTGTTCTCCTTAGCACACAGTTCATTTAGATGCAGAGTTTCCTCGCCGTTTCTCCTCCCACATCTGCTGCCAAATCTGCCACATGCTGACTTCATAAGCACATTTTATGATTTCTGTTCAGTCAGCAGCAGCCTCTGAACACTGGGAGTGAGCCACAGTTCTCTGTGTCAGCCACACTGAAGCCCAAGGGGCAGCCTTTGTGCCAGCCCATTATTGGCCACGGCTGCATGGATGCTCAGAACACACTGCTCTTGGGTGCCCATGCTCCTAATTACTTCCTGGGTGACCAAGCTGCTGAGTACTGATGATCCCTGGTATTGATATTCCTGGGAGCTTATGCTCTTAAGTACTGATGCTCCTGGATGCTGATGCTCCTGGGTGCTGATGCTTCTTAGTACTGATGTTACTGAGTTCTGATGCTCCTGGGTGTTGGTGCTCCTGCGTTCTGATGCTCCTGGGTGCTGATGCTCAGTACTGAAGTTCCTGGGTGCTGATGCTCCTGAATGCTGATGCTCCTGGGTGTTGATGCTCCTGGGTGCTGGTGCTCCTGGGTGCTGATGCTCCTGGGTGCTGGTGCTCCTGGGTGCTGGTGCTCCTGGGTGCTGGTGCTCCTGGGTGCTGATGCTCCTGAGTTCTGGTGCTCCTGGGTGCTGATGCTCCTGGGTGCTGGTGCTCCTGGGTGCTGATGCTCCTGGGTGCTGGTGCTCCTGGGTGCTGGTGCTCCTCGGGTGCTGGTGCTCCTGGGTGCTGGTGCTCCTGGGTGCTGGTGCTCCTGGGTGCTGATGCTCCTGGGTGCTGATGCTCCTGGGTGCTGGTGCTCCTGGGTGCTGGTGCTCCTGGGTGCTGATGCTCCTGGGTGCTGGTGCTCCTGGGTGCTGGTGCTCCTGGGTGCTGGTGCTCCTGGGTGCTGATGCTCCTAGGTGCTGATGCTCCTGGGTGCTGATGTTCCTGGGTGCTGATGCTCCTGGGTGCTGATGCTCCTGGGTGCTGATGCTCCTGGGTGCTGATGCTCCTGGGTGCTGATGCTCCTTAGTGCTGATGCTCCTGGGTGCTGATGCTCCTTAGAACTGATGCTCCTGGGTGCGGATGCTCCTGGGTGTGGATGTTCCTAGATGCCCATCCTCCTGGGTGCTGACGTTCCTGGGCTGATACTTTTGGTTGTTCAAGCTCCTGGGAACCTATGCTTCTGGTGAGTATACTCATGGGTTCCCAAGCGCCTGGTTGCTGATACCTCTGGGTTCTGATTCTCCTGGGTTCCCAAGAAGGTCAGGACTGTGAAGTCCAGTGAAATACTGCATTGTTACAGATGGTCAGTAACCCTCACAAAATATCATCAGAATATTTTTTAAGTGAAGGGGCTGGAGCAGGTAGAACGTTTGCCTTGCACATGGCATATTTAGGTTTGATCCCTGGAATCCCATATGGTCTCCGAGCACTACCAGGAGTAATTCCTGAGTGGAGAGCCAGGAGCAACTCATGAGCATCGCTGGTTGTTTCCCAAAAGCCTAAACAAACAAATAAATAAAAGTGAAAGACAAGCTACAAACAGAGAAAGACAAGACCAAAGTGGCTGCATGTAGAACCTATATAGGGGCTAGAGAGGCTAGTGGGTAAGACTTACCTTGCACAGGGCAGACCAGTGTTTGATCCCTAGAACTACATGTGGTTCCTTGAGCACCACCAGGAGTAATCCCTGAGCACACAGCCAGGGGTAAGCCCTGAGCATTGCCAGGTGTGGCCACACCCAAACAAAACAAAAACAAAAAAAGAGGGGCTCTCGGCCATGATGCAGACTCAGACACATGGGGGGGAGAGCTGCCATCTGGCTCTCCCCTAGCTCATCTGACCATGAGGCTCCCAGGAGGAAAGAGGGGTTTTGGGAGTGGGCCCATCACCTCTGCAGGACCTTGGAAGCAGCCAGATGAGACTCTCTCACTATAATAGCCACCATTCGCGGTCCGGACCCCACAGTTCATCAGAACCCATGCAAGAGAGACGCTAATCTCAAGACCAGCTCAGAGCAGCTGAGTTTGAGTCCAGGTAGGCAGCTCTCAGAGGCGGAAGTCACCAGGTGTTCCTGGAGATGGAGTTGGGGTCCCCATTCCCCTCTCTGACCTGTCCTGAGGCCTGGCGGCCCCGCCCACAAACTGCCTCAGGGCTCTGGGCCATGATGGAGGGTCTCAGACGCAGGGGGTAGAGCTGTCATCTGGTTCTCCCTGAGTCACTTGGCCACTTGTGACCTCACAGTCCATCAAACTAGTGGAACCAATCATGTTCTAGAATATATTACAATCTACAATGTGTAAGAAAGGGAAGCGAGAGAGGGAGGGAGAGAGAGAGAGAAAGGAGATAAAGAACCTGCCATGGAGGCAGGCTGGGGAAGAGGGAGGGTGACGGGGACATTGGTGATGGGAGATGGGCAGGGGTGGAGGGATGGGTGTTGGAACACTGCAGAACCAAAACTCAAACATAAACATCTTGTCATTGTATATCTACTGGTGGTATAATAAAATCTTTTTTTAAATAAATAAATAAATCAAACGGTTTTTAAAAAAAGAAACAAAAAAGAACATATAAAATAGGGGCCAGGAGCGATAGCCCAGCGGTAGGGCGTTTGCCTTGCACGAGGCCGGTCCATGCTATGCCGGCCTGGGTTCGATCCCCGGCATCCCATATGGTCCCCGAGCAACGCCAGGAGTAATTCCTGAGTGCAGAGCCAGGAGAAACCCCTGAGCATTGCCGGGTGTGACCCAAAAAAGCAAAAAAAAAAAAAAGAACATATAAATAAAGAACTCAGCTCCACAGAAACACAACATAACCATAACTCAGCATGTCACCATGAGGAAGAGCTTCTGCAGTGGGCTCCTCAATCATTGGGACATGGAGACCAAGGCAGTGGGAGACAGTTGAGGGCAGAACAGAGACCCGCGCAGAGGCAGAGAGGCACCCTGGAGGACCAAAACTGGTGCCTCCAAGGGGACTCGGGTTCTCACACACTTGGAGTGCAGGAAGTGACTCCTGGCCAATGACCTAAAAACAAAGCCTCAGACATCTAGCCCAGAACAAATTCTGGAGCGTTCCCTGCCTGTTTGTGGTGACATCTGCCCACTGTACGGACTGTGGCTCCAAGAGTGGTTCTTGAGCAGTGGTATCACCAGCCCCCTGAGAGTGTATTACCAGGCTCCTGGGCTGTAAGTTGATGGTGCTTTTCTATTGCTGCCCATATTTTCATGCTTTTGTGGCTCAAAATCATATGGAGGGATCAAGGTTCAAGATATGGTTTGGAGGATTAGAGGGGCACACTCAGCAGGGCTCAGGGGCTACTTCCAGCTCAGTGCTGGGTGTTGCTTGCAGCAGTGTTAGGGGACCTTGTGGTGCTAGGGATTGATCAGCCTGTGCATGCAGCACG